>OMLF01026154.1:0-20429 GCA_900302615.1 Holocentrus rufus
GACAGGCTGCTGCAGGAGGAGACTCAGGCCACCGCACAAGGTCAGGAGGACGGCCGGCTGAAGTACACAGGAGCACTAAATTAATCCTCCAGGGGGATGTTATATATATGTATCATAATAATATATCATAGGTCACACGCATCGAAATAAGTGACCATATCAACAGATACTGACTGTTATACTTCTTTTTCACTGAGCTAAAATCCCACTACTATCTAGGGCTCAAGCTCAGTGCAAACGGGGTAACTCTGCATTTTAGGAACAGGTTCTTAACCCTTCAACAGTCCCAGGTCATTTTCCACTACGGCTCCCATCAGCAAAGGTGTAAATCTGCAATCTATGTAGGAGCATTTCAGGAAGGCAATTCTTACCTCAGTATAAATTTAACCAATTGAATGAATGAAGGAGAATATATGTCACATCATAACAGGGTCAAATGCCACGCAGGAGTATCAACATGCAGCTGTTCTCCAGGTTTCGTTTTCAGTCAAACTGCAGTATGAGTCAAATTGTTTGAAAACAGTCCGCAGCACCTGGATTGTAGTGGGTTTATGAGTCGTTAGTCAAGTTTTCATATTGAACTTGTTGAGCTGCACTTGCCAGTGTTGCAGAATGTTTTGATTATTTACCCCTCATTGGCTTTATATTGTCCTTAACATCAGGTCATGTGATCAGGGAAAATGTGGTCCTGTTATCAGTTACCAGGAGTTCAGACAGAGGTTTTGCTTTATGCTCTATTTAGCGAAGAGGTCAGAGGTAAAAGCAGTGCTTGTCAGTGCCATCAAGACCAGCTTAGTGTTTGTTGTTGAGATAACGACGTGGCGAGTTGGTGATGCAGCTTGTGTGTTTGTGTTTTAGTGATGGAGGCTTTGAAGAAGGCCCACAAGGAGGAGCTGGAGAGAGAGGTGGAGAAAACCAAGAGGCTAAGCAGCGGGGTGTTGGACTCACAGACCCTGCGGGCCCAACAACAGTAAGTAATATCAGTTCAGTTTGTTCTAGTGTGATAGAGTTACACAGCCCATCTGGGTAGTTGTGGGTTCAGGAAACTGGCTCACAATGCTACCAGAGTCTCTGTGTACCTGTTAGCATGGGAAAGTTTTTGTGACTCAGCAATTTACTGCTGACACCAGAGACATCCAGCTATCGAAAGTTGACATCACGGCGAAACCAAAATACAGAGCAGATGTTTAGATGTGCATCAGTGACAATCTAAACATCTGTGGTTTGGAGAGGCAGTAAATTGTTTATCGCGGGATGGGTGTGAGCTGTGTACCTTGATAACTTGTGCATGAAGATGAGGAATGCACTGGTGTTGATATAATATGTACAGAAACAGAGCATTTTCATTTCTGCCTAAACTCCACAAAGAAGGTCATTATCTAAAAACTCTCTTATGTTTTTCTCTTCTGCACCAAAGGCTGAATTACATGAGTAAGTTACTTTTGGCTTTTGACAGACACCTCTTGAAACATGTCAACCTTGACAAGAGTAAAGAGGCAACAAATGGTGAAATAAAATAACGATGGTTGCTGTTACCCACGGCTACAGGGATGTTTAATTTTCAGTTTTTGGACAAGTACTCCCGTCGTATGTAAACCTTTTTGAAGTGATGACATGCCACTCTATGCACTCTTATGATCTTTACCAAAATTACCAGTTCGTATTGCCTCAAAATATTGTGCGCGTTTGAAGCAGAGCGCTGCATGTACTAGTATTGGTAATTCATGTGAATAGCTTCCTTCTGCTTTTAAGTGGTGTTAGTTGGCCAGAAATGGGGTTTCTATGAAAAGAAAACTGAATTTCGAGACTCCACAACAATCCAGGACTGCTTGTCTGAGCCAGGCCGTCACCGCAGTGGCCACTGGCTCTTATTACGGCTTTAGGAATGTCGAAGAATTTGGTTATGGATTAGTTTTTCTTTGTCAGCCTCCTAAGGCCTTTGACATGGCGCTGCCTCAGTGGCAGCTACTGGAACCTACACGTCAGAGCTGATCTGTGTTACCAGCTCTGTGTGTTCTGCGTTCTTATTTTTGTGGTTATTGGGCATGAGAAAAAGGCCCTTTCAACCACAGTAGGAAATATTTGTCTCATCGAAACAAAAATACACTCTCGCGCTTTCTCTTTTGCAGCATGCTGCTGCTGTTTAGCAGTGTAAGCAGGAATCACACCCACCTACTGCTTAAGAAGTACTTAGTGCAAAGTAGAATGGAGACGTGTTTTAATAGGCTGTCTGTGCATGTTGTATAAGCAAAGGTCATCCCGATGAGCTGTGACAGAGTTGCATCAGTTATATTTGGTTTCTTTGTATTTTAACTACATGCTGTGGTCAAGTATTCTCTAAATTGTTTTGAAATAAACTTTACCACTTTAGCATTTGTATGCTTTAAGCAGTAGACTGCACAGTGAACACACTGAGGTAGAGAGACAGTGGATGACGTGACACAGCTTTAACCTACAAGTGTTTTGTCTGCTTTGTTCGACCACAACAGCACTCATGCTGATTTGTGTCACGATGCCTCTCTCCTCAGGGCAGAAACACAGACGCTGCAGAGAGAGCTGGCCGGTTTGTCTGAGCGCTACTCTCAGAAGTGTCTGGAGCTAAACCGGGCCGAGCAGAGCAACGCTGAGAGGGAGAGGGAGATCAGCCGCAAGGAGAGAGACATGGAGCAGCTGAAGAAGGAGAACCAGGTGAGTTATCAGTCGATTAAAACAACAAAAGGTACTGCTGCTTGTTTATGTTCATACACAGACCAGTCTTAGGTAACCCGTCTCTAATGAATATATGACCAAAGTTGTTGAAACAGATGCTGACATTTTATAGGAATCAGCCAGGGTTTGTGATGCTCTGACGGTGAATTTATGCAAACTCATGGGATTCCATAAATATCACTGGATATTTTCCTCTTCAGGACCTACAGGGCCGTTTGGTGGAGGAGATCAGCCGCATCCGCTCTGCCATCACAGGTCAGGGGTCAGAGGGCATCTCCAATGACAACAGAGGCAGGACATCCTGTGAACTGGAGGTAGGTCATGAAAAGAAAAAGGATATTTTAATCTGCTAAGCCTTTACACTGCTTTAACTCTTAGTCAGAAATCAAGCTCCCAAAAAATTTCAGACATGCCGTAACTTTGACTCTTAAATTCTGGCTCAAAGGGTTAACATTCTGCACTGCTTATTAATTGTATTGTTATCATGCTGTCTAATCATTTTGTATTTGTATCTATTTTTATTTTCTATGTATGCTTCTGTCTTTATTGCACTTTTTATGCCTTTTCAATCTCCTTTTTTGTACCTTTCTAATCAAAGTGCATTATACTTCACTTGCACTGTTTTATTCGCTGTGGCACACACTTAATGCTGAACTATCATTAGTCTGCACAGCATGAAACTGTATCACAGCAGCTTGTGAGCTCTGTCATGGATGTGGTGTATACCTCACCTTTGTCTCAAAGGTCTGCCCTCTAGTGGGCTTCATGTCCCCTGCCATGGAAAATTCCTGTGTTTTCCTTCATACAAATGACTGCTGAAGAACAGCAGAGCCAGTGGGTGTCATGGCTTCCAACGAGGCTTAGTCAAGACTTACTGAGTTATTAGCAGCATGTACTGTAGTCATAAATTCACAAAGGGAGTGTCATCTTGAACTTAACTCACTGCTTGCAAAACTGCATTTGGCTTGCGACCAGTGGAAGAGAATTGACTGCAAAGAAAAGTGTCTGATAATGAAGCGCCAGAACAAAACTAAACTCATCTTAACTGGACAAAAGGATGATTTTGTCCAGTTGCCTTTGTGCCTCAGATTTTAATTATATGGATTTAGTTTAATTACATAGAAGCTGAAATAGATGTGTTGCGTTTGGCAGAAAGCGATGACCACACTGTATTTCTCCCAGGTTCTTCTCAGGGTGAAAGAAAACGAGGTGGAGTACTTACACAAAGAGATCAGCTGCCTACGGAATGAACTGCAGTTTCTCAACACGGTACTGTGTGTGTTTGTGTGTCTATTGATCCGTTTCTGCAAGGATACCTTTTTTCCCCCCTCTACACCATTAAGATAACTTGGAATGCTAAGCCTTACATCTCTGAGCAGGTTCGCCTTAAGAGTATTATATCCTGGAGGCTTTTGGAAAATGCAGTATAACAAATTCCCAGGATTTTCTGGATTATTGTCAAAACACTGAAATAATCAAGGTTAAGTGCATTAGCCCGGTAACCCACATATAAACAGTGGGATAAATCTGTATCCTCTGTGCTTATTTGTGTTTTGTTCAGTTCTGCTTGTCCCTGCAACATAGTTATAATAGAGGAGAAAACCTTGTGAAACATGGCGGCAGAACAGGTCATTTAATTCAGTTTACTACAAACAAACGGTCAAGAAACTGAATGGGTTTGAAGCTTTTCAGTGTGTGGTCGAATGCTTTAATCTTTGCATAAACCCTGCTTTTGAAACCAGCACCTGAGAAGAGAAACCTTGTGCACAGGGCGTCTTCAACCTGTCATTACTGTGTGAATAGGACATAATAAAGCTCTGCATGTTGCTGCGTCATCTGCATGTCATTGTCCCCTTCTGAAAAAAAAAATCTCCCCTTGAACACTTTGATGATGTGAAAAAAAAAACCTTCTGGTCACATTTTGTGCTTCATATATTATTCTAACAGCTAATTAGGTAAACATAGGTGATGTGATTTCATGTTGAAATATTTACAGTGAAGCTACAATACCATTTTACACCAACATTGAATTATTGAATGGTTGTGAAAATCAACTATGAAAGAGGCAGAAATGCTAATTTCGATACCAACAGCAGCCTCAACAGACCGCAGTGCAGTGCAGCCACAATTTATGCTGTTTTGAGTCATGAATGACACTTGAATTTCCTCTAAAAATCTCAGCTGGGTGCTGGATCAAAAGAATGTCAAAAAGTGAAGAAGAAAAGTGAAAAAGGAAAAAGATACTCACACCAAACAACTTTCTTATAGATCTAGAGTAAAAATATAGACTTATTTTATTTACATTAATCTAATTTCCTTTAATTAACTTATTTTAATGATTTTTTAAAAATTAAATTAAGTCTGTAAGGGAGCTGTTTCGATAGTGGATCTTTTTTCTTCTTCCTTTTTTTGTGACCGCTAAGTCTCAACCTTTTGCTATTACTATCACTATTGTTCTCCCTGCAAGTTCACATTTTTCTTTTGGGGTTGGTAAAAGTCATTCTGGGAAATGTAGGAAATCGTGAACTGAAATAGAATTAGATGAGTCAGGTTGAGGAAAAGTGGGTAGACCAAAGAAGAAAAAAACGGTAAAAGACAGCATTTTGTTGCAAAATGATGCACTCAGCAACACAGACTGATGAAATGCAACAGTGACAGATTGCCCAAGGGTGGATCCCTCTTTAATCAGACTCCCTGTTACACATTGTCTTGCAGGAGAAACGCCTGGCCTGCGAGCGATACAAGGAGGTGCACGAGGAGCTGAGTGGGATGAAGGGTCGGAGCGAGCGGGAGATCCAGAGTCTGAAGGAGCACCTGAGGCTCGCCATGGCTGCTCTGCAGGAGGGGCAGACGCTGGGAAACAGCCTGGACCACTGAGAGCAGACAGACACAGTGACAGGTATGGCCTCATGTGGAAGAGACAGAGACGGAGGGATGGCACGAGGGAAAGACAGATTCTGGGCAACAGCCTGGACTGCAGAGACCAGATACAGGTGCTCATGGTCTGAAACAGAAAGGCCTGTTGCAGGAGAGGTAGAGATGGATGGATAGCACGGCTGGAGAAACAGATGTTGGACAAAAGCCTGACTCCAAAGAGAACCAGCCATGATTAGTCAAGGGTTACTGTCTATGAAGTTACTTTAACAAAGCTAACAAGTGAAAGTCTGTAAAGAGAAGTCTGATTTTGTTCTGGTTGGATTGCTCCCTTTTTTTCCAGCTGCAATTATTGGATCAGACAGATGAAGGGAGAAGCCAGTAGTAGCATCATGTTTATGTCATATCAGATTTACTGTAAATATGAGCTTCTGACTGGGAATAAATATTCCCATCAGCCTCCTAGTACCAATTATAAGAAGTACATGTGGGAATTTTTTTTTGTAGGCTCCCACTTAGCATCATAAATTTAAAAAAACTGTGTGGCAGCAAATCCACAGCTGGTGGGCGTCCCGACAAGTCAAAATCTTGAGTAGCATTTATACTATCGACTTACTGACATAAAGGGAGGGATATCTGCTTGTGGTTTATTTTGGATTCATAAATAAAAAATCATTGTGGATGGTGGCATTTCCAGAGACTGAGCCATGTTCCCAGTTGCACCGTGGAAATATGATTTTAGTCTGCCACTTGTGATATATGAATGTGGCATAGCGAAAAGGAAAATAAGGAATGGGAGAGGCTTATGATGTGAGAGAGATTCAGGGAAAGTTTGAGGAAACAGTTTGAATGAATGTGAATGAGAGAAAGCGACATTTTAGTGCATTAGTGAGTAAATGCTACCAGCACATTGTAATGATCTGTTTTATTCAGTGTCACCTTGATGCCAACTTGTATGTTTTGTTTTTGTTGTAATGTGTAATAATATCTATTTTTCATGGTTAATATAAATACATAAATATTATTTTCCAGCTGTACATGATGACTGAAACAAATGGGGACACAGTGAAGCAGAAGAGAAGAAAGACAAGACTGCTGGACTGGGATTATTGGACAAACTGGCCATTCGGGAACCATGATAGTGCCTTAGCTTTCAATCAATCTGCCAATGAGCAGCATAGACTGGCTATTAGCTGATCAGTTTTATCACACTGGGCCGCGCATGATGAATGAAACTGCACTTTTTACTTTTTTAACTTTTTACTTTTGTGTGTGTAAGAGAAAGAGAGCGTGTGAGTGCACATTTGGTCTGAAAACTGGAATATTTGTTGAGATACAATTTTGTATTACCAGGTGTTGTAGGTAAAGCGATAATTACATGAATCTTAAACAGTCTGTACCATATTTGTCTGCTTTTGTTTGCATGAACTGCTCCTATTTTGCATGTGTCTTCTGCTTGAGTGGGACAGCGGGAATGAATGCACGGTTACAGAAGCAGAGCTACTGTCATCTCAGTTTACCATTTTGTACGGCCTTGAGTCATGTTTACTCTGTGAAAATAGCATGTGTTTTTTCAGTAGTGGGGGTTTAAATCAATTGCTGTAATTATTTTTTTTAACCCTGAAACATTTGTGCTTTCTGTATCATCTTCTCTGTGAATATAAAATACTGTATACAGACTTAATTGGGATCAATACAGGACGAGATAGTGAAAGGTTCAGATTCCTGGGGAGCTGTACTTCAAGTTGATCCATTATTGTATATAAAGAAATTGGGGATCAGCTTTCTATGGAGACGTTCCTAAAAGCTGTTGAATGAATGTTGTTTTACTTCTTTGAATTCTTCATTTTTAACGGTTGAGAAACCAGACCTCTGTTTAAACTGAGGCCCCAGTCTCCCCTAAACATTTGGCATTTTTGTGCCACCCACCACAACAAATGACTTGTGTTGCATCAATGAGCCAATTATTTTTTATACATCTTGTATTGTGATAAGACCATAAACTTAGCTACCTGTCTTTTGACAATGTTTTCATATTTATTGTACCATAGAGCATGTGACATCTTTGTAAATTATCCAGTTTTGCAATCAATAAAATAAGGTTAATAGAAACACCTCTGAATGTTTCACATTAAGTAGAACAGCCACATCATCAGACTATGAGCACATACTTAGAGGCTGTACACATGGTATTTATCTGTTTAATGACCAGGGTCCCTTAGTCAGGGTCTGCTGACTTAACACATTTTATCTAACCTCATTTAACCATATATTTCTCAGAATTTGTTGTCAAGTCCTCATGCATCATAGTCAACAAACCCAAGTGAATACCTTTCACATTTACCTGTAAAGAGAAATCCAAGAAAACTCTTGTACTCACGTGTCCCAAGTTCTGTGAAAATATATAAATGCCTAGATTTATTACAGAACTGTCTTATCATCCATATTCCTATCTAAAGCTCACCTCAGAGCCTATTTGAATAAATTAAACAATGATTTTTACAAAAACGGCTTAAAGATCATTAGAATTTGTCTTATATTTATTTATTTAATCAATTATTATTATTTTTTTAAGAATTACATTTAACTCTGGTACCCGTAGATACCCTGGAAACACGGTGGCGAGTTTGTGTTTATGTAGAAAATGCCTCATTTCTTATCCTGTGTTTTAAACAGCCTGATATCTAGGTGGCAGCACCAACGACATTAAGCTACCTTATAATCACCACCGAAGAAGTAAACGGCAACAGTCATGGCGTCCACAGCGGCGACCCGAGCGGCAGCGGGTGCTACCAAAGTTGTCAAACCGATTTTCAGCCGGGACCTGGATGAGGCTAAGCGCAGGGTCCGAGAGCTGTACCGGGCCTGGTACCGAGAAGTCCCCAACACAGGTTTGTCGGTCTCTTGTCGCTCGGAAAAGATATAAAAAGCAGCGAGAGTGTCAAGGTCGCGTCTGCACTGTTAGCCGAGTGGTTAGCTAACGTCAACTGTGTACTTAGTAAATGGGCTTTGTCTAACATTCCTTAGCTATAACTTGATAGAAACATTTATGTCATTACCGCACTGTACACATAGGTAGCTGAAGAACTAATTTTTAAATCATATATTGCTCATATACTCTCACACCCTGCAGTATTCGTTAGCCTCTGTGTTAGCCAAATGTTGTGATGTGGATTTTCAGTTTTTCATTGGTTGAAGAAAAATTTTTGACAGGGCATGCGCTTGCCAAGGAACTACATGTATACCTTAAGCACAGACATCATCATAAACACTCCTCTTTTAATAATTTGTTCTGAGAGGGAGAGTGTTGTCTTCTTTCATTGTCTCTTATCTTCCCCTGGATATGCCATGACTCGATGAATGGCTGTGCGACATACCAGTATCAACATCGTGACATCGAGATGTCGTCTGGGGTTTTGGTTATTGTAATGACAGTGTTGTCCTGTTTATCCTTGTTGTAAAAACTATTAAACCTCTAGACTGTAGCGGATCTGTTATTTGCTTCACAATATCAATATTTGATTTTGAGATCTATTTCAGTGTAGGGCTCTAGTGCTTTACAAAAATGTTGTCAACAGTTTTAATGAGATGTTACGGGTCAGTTGTGATGTACTGACACGCTGCATGTTCTTCCTCCGCAGTGGCTTTGTTTCAGCTGGATATCACAACTCGTCAGGGAAGAGACAAAGTGAGAGAGATGTTCGACAAAAACAAGCACGTCACCGACCCACGTGTGATCGACATGCTAGTCATTAAGGTAAAAACTGCCTTTCACTGAGCCCCGGATCACATCTGCTATAACCGCCACTTATTTATCCCGGAATATTTGTACAGCTTTCCTAAATGATCAGGGAGACAGACACTGAATGAAGTAGTTGCTTTGTCTTGGTTGTTCCAAAAGCCCACCACTGAAAAAGTGTAACGCATGCTCTTATCGTGTGTAATGAAAGGTTTTCCCTCTGTATCCTGTTCAATTCCCAGGGGAAACTGGAGCTTCAGGAAACGATCCATGTCTGGAAGCAGAAGACTCACATTATGCGCTATTTCCACGAGACGGAGACACCTCGTCCCACTGACTTTCTGTCCAAATTCTACACTGGTCATGATCCATGAACTCTGTATCTATTCCCTGACCTTTGACGCTTCTCTGCTTGTGTCTAGTGTGGCAGATATTCCCCTTAACTGTAAATACACACGTTACACTCAAGAACCTAAGGTTGTCTCTGGTGATCATTTATTACAATTAAAACCTTGATTGAGCTTTTAATTGTATTTTTTGGATTTTATGCCTGCACCGGAGGCTGGAAATGCTCCAGAAAACATAGCTGTCCTTATTTCAGTCTTCACCATTCACTCAATTTTAAATCTTAAAAAAAAAGAAGAGAAAAAAACAAACGAGGGTGTCCTTGTTAACTAACACAATAATTTGAATGTCTGTTTTTGGTACACAGTTGCCATCAACTTGCATCAAATACCAAGGACCACATGCTGTATTTTGCACTTGTCAATCCCTTTTATTAAGACTTATTAGTGCATGCAGATACAGTACGAGACCACAAAACCGGGACAGCCCAATCTCTTCTGTTGTGGGTCAAGAAGAGCAAGAAAACTCTATTTAAAAGGCAGGTAGAGGTGATTGAAGAATGCAGCACAGGGAAACCCAAGAAGGCATAGCTGAGTGAAATATCCTTGATTTGTCTATTCAGAGGCTCATGGATTCATCCCAGTGGTATTTTTTTTTTTTTTTTTTACAACACAAGGTGATCTGTGGAGGAAGAACAAATCGAAGGTGAACGGTGGCTGTTTTAACACAAACAGAGCTATTACTACCTAAGCACATTTTATTTTCACTTATTTTAAGTATCAAAAATCTTGTACACTCCAAAATTGTCACCATTTTTTGATCTCAATTCTATACAAGGGTGCTTCTAGAATTCTAGACGACCCTCCCCCCTTCTTATTCCACATAGGCTACCGAGCAAGTGTGTCTATTCTGTCTGTTCAAAGTGAGCCACATGAAGCCAAGTCACTGATACCTGATTACCAGAGATCATGCTGTCCCTTCAGTCATCATCATCGTCATCCTCGGGGACAAAGATGTCATGCTCCTCCAGCAGGGCTGCAAAATTCTTGCTTATCTGAGTCCCCACATACAAGAAGGGCACCACTACCAGCATGATCCGGAAAGGGCCGAAGGGGGTCTGCTCTCCAGCGCCACGCCCCCACCATAGAAACAACTCAGTTAGTTATGAAGAAATGTATCTATGGTTACCTTGTATATGTGTGAGAAATACTGTAGTGTAGGTGTTTAGGAAAATGAATCTACCTTGCAAGACTTCAAGGATACACACAGGTGTAGTCTATTACTTGAGTGTAAAAACTGTATTTGAGGAGCTGGATGCCTTTCATACCTGCCAGCTGTTCTTCAAAGGGAACCAAGCCTACACTAACTCCTCCCCTCCTTTCCTGTGCGTCTCATTTCATAACCAACCTGAACATACACTACCCAGGTTTGTGAGACCAGCACCAATTCGGCACTCACCTTCTTGGGTTTTGGCAGAATGGCGCCGGACGACGAGCTCACAGCTGTCCGGTACGGTGTCACGGCCGTTCCCGTCCCGGTTGAGGAGCTCGGCTTTAAAATGCGAGCGTTTCTGAGCGCAGACAGCCTGGCCAGGCGACCGAGGGCTGACGCCATGTTTTTAGCTTGAGATGCGGCAGCAATGCGGAAAACGGGGATAAATTTGGATCTGTAAACAGCCCGGCAGCGCCCCCCTGCGCTGCTCTGACACTGTAACTGTTTACATCATAGATGTATTATTTAAACCAATTTACATGTATGATTTCAGTTCTTGCAAAAACTTTGATAGAGGACACTGAAACCTGACAACAACACACCGCACAACAGGTGGCTGTAAGAATTCATTTTCATACTTTAACATTTTCCTTTTGCAATATTTACAATTACCAATACAGGCGCAGTTTACATTTAAATGCCATAATTCTTTAGCAATCAAACGTGACAAAAACAAAATCAAAATGTTAAAGCAAACCAATAAATACTGTACAGCATAAAATATTTACAGACTTCCTATACAACATAACAGAGCAGAAACGGTCACTATTAGTGGTTACTGATAAGATGCATGTGACAGGGATGAACTGGCCTTGGTATACTGCTAGATCTGTATGAGTGAAAGTGATGCATAAACTCTGTAACATGTTCTTCCATCAGCATTAATTGTGCTTCACTGTCAGAAGTAATAAACTATTATTCTGCTGCCATCAACTCCAAACAATTATAAACATTCAATTAAATATTTTAAAACCCTTTCAAAAACGCAAGTTAAATAATTTAAATAAAGACTTTTGTTGTATAGACAATATAAAACAACTGGAAAACAAAGAAACAAATATTTTAACAACAAATAATTCCTTACAGAAAAGAACTCTCAAGTAGTGGAAATTAAATACACATTTAGTGAACCAAACTGAGGTGTAAACAGCTTCAAATGAATTCCCAGTGTCCTCTTGGTGTGGTGTAATTCACCTTATCCATAGCTTGTGTCCCTTTAGTCGCACTTCGTCACACAGGACAGGTAGTAGTGGTAGCACATCACTAAACAAAGCAACAAAAATAAAGATAGCTATCATTTACTGTATTTAATCAATCAACCAAACATCACCTCAGGTGTATATGGAAATCACGGGTATTTAAGAGAAACATATTAACCTATGGACATATGGACCTTTTTCATTGTGAACGAAATAGTGGTAAACACAAGTGTTACTAATCACATTAATTAAGGTCTGTTCTGTTTAGGTACAGACCCAAATTAATGTGATTATTAACACCTGTGTTTACCTACTATTTTGTGTCAAAATGGATGCTTTGGAAAAGGTCTATAGTGTCCTAAAATACAGAGAAGGCTGAATGTTAAGATAGAAAACCAATGTGGATTTAGGATTTGCTAGTGGAATAAAGAAATATTTTGGTTGTTGTTTAACATTTGTGTTTTGAAACAAGATGTCAGGTAGGACTTTGTCATGTCACCCTCCTGACATGTTTGCACACTACAGGGTTTAGAGCTGACAGGGAGTGATCCATCAATCGAAAAACAGCATCAACCAAGATCCATATGAAACGGTTCCAGCACCCTGTTGGATCCAGGGCTCAAAGAAATTTACCCCTTCCCCTCTCTCTCACCTGATGTTTGAAGGACAGACGCCTGAAGAATTCGGTGACCTCAAACACTCCGGGTTTGATGGGTCCCCCCGACTTGCTGCTTTCGCCCAGCCTCACGATTTGTCCTTTGGTGATAGCAGCTTTGAGGCTCAGGCTCTTGACTATCCGAGCCCCGGGCTCAGATTCAGGCGTGGGCCGAGATGACACGGTGATGTAGGAGGCATCCTTCTGATGCTCCAGGTAACTCACTGCAAGAGACGAAGGAAAAGATAAGAGCATATAACATGTTTAACATTCAGCTACTTATCGGGCAGCTGCTGTGACAGTTGCATCTTTCTCTCATTTAGCACAGCAGACAGTAACTAATCATATACAGTAGTACTGCCTTATTTATCCCTTGTGAATCGATGTCCTCTGAACTAATACTAAGATTGAGAGAATCAAGATAAATTGAAATGAGGGCCTGAAAATCTTTGTCATGACACGATCCCTAAACATGCTTTATGTCCATCCATATTGAAAAATAATGGTGAAAGTTTGATTCTTAAGAAATCAGTTATTGTTTTATAGCGTCTGCAGCTACAGTCTACTAACTATGGCGTCCTTTACCTGCAGCGGTGACAGCAGTGTCTGTGGTACTGGTGAGCTGCAGGAGGATTGTGGGATATGCAGGATGCAGCAGGAACAGTTTTCTGATGAGGGGCTCGGCTGCAGCAACACCCGGTGCCACCTGTTGTCAGTGTAAACACGTCAGTGGCTTTTTGACATGACTTGGCAACTTTATCAGCAACTCAGGCACAGACAATGAAGTAACATGAGCCTCAAACAATTCATACAGTACAGATGATATATTTACATGTAGCATTTGCTTACACCCGATGCTCAAAATGACCGCAATCAACCAGCCAGGCTTTATTTCCCCCTAAAACTCTTCCTGTGTTCTACAGCCGACTCACAGTTGTCTTGGTGAAGTTCTTCTGTGCTCTGATCGGCTCACTGGCCCAGAAGAGGAAAGCTGATAGGCCGGTAGTGGTGGAGATTGAGGAAGCGTCCAATACGAGACGAGGACACACAAACTCTGCGGTCCAGAGCAGCTGCCCGCTCGCCCCGTCAACCACCTGAACCTGAGAGAGGGAAGGGGAGCGGAACTTAAAGAGATCTGAAGGAATAAGACCTAAAAGAGCGGCCACTTCATGATCACAAATGTCAAATGAAGAAAGCAGTACACAAACCGCAATTTTATCAGAACTGGTGTGGAGCAAGTATGTCCTGCAGGCATTTATACCTTCCGTATTGTCTGCACTAGTTTTACCTCTGCAAAGTGCATGCATGGGTTATATGTATGTTACCTTTGTGATGCCCTTTGCTGAATGCTGAATGAAAAGATCTGGGATCCCGTCATCATTGAAGTGTCCTGGGGCTGGTTGACTAGGACAGAAAAAGGACTGTCAGTTTCAGTAGATTACAAAATCAATTTCTCATGTCTTGCAAAAGTAACCCTTCCCCCTGTTGTACTGTTAGTAATCCCCAGATGCATAAAATGTCTTCGTTGCATGGCAGCACTGCATAAAGTTTCTCAGATGCAAGTGCAATCGAGTCCTCACCAACTTTGATGACTTTAGATGACTGCTACCCCTCTTCAAAGTTTTATTTCAGATTCCTAGAAATCCCTTCCAAGTGGGATTGTCTGGAAATTCTTCCAGTATTAATGTGGGGTGGAGGTGTTGTTGGACTCGACAGTTGTAACCTCTGTACCTGTGAATGGGAGCTGAGTTGAAGGTCCATTCCTTATGTGTGTCCCTCTCCCTCAACACCGACAGTTTACTGGACCCGTAAACCAGCACCCAGTCACTCTTGGTGGAGTTGAGGTTGGAGACTGTGTCCAGGTTGTTGTGGTTGCTGTCATAACCGGCCACAAGAGGGAGCAGGTATTCCACACGTTCAGTTCCACTGGAGAGCAGCAAATACAGATGATAAGAGGATTTTGACTGGTTTCGGAGCCTTCAGTCTTGTATTATCTAACAGACTAGTCCAGAAACAGAGCCAACACAAGCAGATGCCGCTGCCAACTCTGGATTGTGCATGCCAAAAACAACCAACCCCTATGCCACCCACGCAACAGATGATGCTTCCTCCCCGGTGAATTCAGTAAAAACAAAATATGTGGATTGTCAATTTGTTTCCATATTGTGGAGTCAGGGAGATGCACACGAGCCTGTTTTGCCAGACTTGTGTGCATACTGTCCAAAGTCAGCAGTACTTTTACTATCCACAAGCAGCAGATAATCCCCTGGTAGATTAATGATTCCCATCCCTACACAGTAGAATACACATTCAACTATTTCTAACAGGTAAAGAACATAAGAGAGGCTTCAGGTGTCCGACCTATTTGACACATAGGACTCAGGGCCAATGTTTTTTTGTTTTTTTTTACTGTGTCTAGTAAAATTGTGCACTCTTCCACCAGGTGAATGAGGAGAGTGATGATCTGACACCAAGAGGTATTTGACATTGACTGAAAAATGCACTCTTGTTAACATGCCATGGAAAGAGTGTATTTCATGTTATTCCTATAATATTTCTAGTGTCCTAATAATGAATTTAACTGTCAGCCAAAATAGAAACAAATGCTGCTGTTAATAAGTAAATCCATTTAGTGATGTAGAGTTATTAATATTTTTCCAAACTTTACGTATTAAAGATGTTGTAAAGATTTGTAATGTTTCATTTAATTATTCAATTTATGTTTAACAGGTCTAATATTATTTCAATTCAGCAGGAGAAAAGAGCTGAAAAAAGAAATAGCACACATTTTTCAAGTGTCACTACTTTTAACAGGTTTCGTATCTGTCTCTCCTTCATTCCAACAGATTAAAAGTTAACTATTTAACAAAGGAGCTTTTGTAAGGTGTAACCACAGCAACATGCCAGTCACTGAGGCGTACCTGTAGATGTGGATGAGGGAAGAGAGGTTGGTTTTCTTGAGTCCTTCCCAGCTAGGGTCCTTCTGTGTAAGTGCCTGGGTTAGGGGCATCTTGCCAGTGGCACTAAAGTAGATATCGTGCAGAGAGACAGCCTCCACATTGCCTGATGGAAGAATTGTATGGAAACAATTTCGTGGATGACATTCACACATAGCTGCATATATTGTATCTTTGGACTATGAATTACAACGCTGCAAATCTGTTGTGTATAAAGAATACACCCAGAAAATATTCTAAACCTGAAAATCTTGTGCTTTTTCCATTTGAAACAGCAGCTATTAGGGGTCAGTGCATCTCTGCACAAATGCTAACCTGACTTATTCTTCTACATCTACATCTTCTACATCTATTGGGGGAAATTATTGTGATTCTCATTATTGGCTCATAAGCCTTTAGACCACAAGTTGATTCCTTTACCTAGTCCAAACAGGATGTAATATGCCCCATGCTGTGTCTCATGCAGCAGAGGACCTATCAGCCTGCCCTGCCCGGTGAGGTTGTAAGGCACAGGATGTCCCAGCTTTGCCCCAGTCAGCCCCGAGATCAAGATCAGGGAGAGATCCATAGCCTGTAAACGAAAGGTATGTGAAGGCCTGGAAATATGACCTGCAAACCATCAACTCATAACTACATCTGTGTTAACACACAACAATAGTGCATGTGTTACTGTATGAAGTATAAACATTAACTGGACAATTTGCTGGAACAGCAGGTTTCAAAGTGGAGTCTGGGGACCCCCAGGGGTCCTTGAGGGTCGTCCAGGTTGTCCATGGTGTAAAGAATTGACTTTCTTTGGATATAACCCCTAGGAATTATTGAACATGTAGATATAACAGGGCAAAAGAGGTCAGTGTGTGTTTTTTCAGAAAGTCCATTTGCAATATAGCTCAAACTGTAGGGAGAAGTGTAAGTTAATCTGTGGGAGGAGATGAAGCAGGTGGCTGATGTAACCATACCTCATCTGCCGGCAGAGTGGCAATCAGTAAATCTGGGACTGTGTCTCCCTGCAGGTCTGGAAGTGACACCGCCTGGGATTCAATGCTCTTAAGCAGAACCGACCACAGTTTCTTCCCTGGGGAGTGAAAGAAAACCTCTTTTGAACATTTACATCTTTCTGTGCTGTGGGTGGGGTGGTCTTGATCGACCTGTTTGACAAGCCAAAAGAATTGACCTCATTGATTTTTCTTCTCGACCTTATTGCCCAGACTTCTGCCCAATGCATGCTGGGATTGGCTTCAGCCATTAGTAGGAATAAGCCTGCATGGAAATGGGTGGATGAATGGACTTGTCTTTCTTGTCTTGTTGAAAGACAAGAGGTTATGTGAGGATTAGCCCCACCCAAAATAAAATCAGTGTCTGTTTGCTTATGTACACACCCCTTAAACATCTGTCTAGAGAGTAACCACTCTGCTTGAGGTGTTGATCTGAAAAGGAGGGGGAGGGTTAGGTATTCCTGACATGGAACAGGTCCAACCTGCCACAACCAGAGCCTGAAATAACATCTTCACCAGGCATGATACAACACACAACAGCAGCCTGGCAGCCAGCCAGGACTTCATACTCTCATACTACATTCTTATTTAATCAGGAAGTACTTACCGTGCATGTGATATTCAACATGGCATGCAGAATATATCACATTCTAGCATGACAATCATATATCATCATCGCCACGAGACCAAAGGACAGACTTCAGCACCAACCTGTGTTCATGTATTTGCTCAAGGTAAACAGTCATTCTGGCAAGCACAGCCGCTATGACATTTCTCTCTTCTGTGTTTCTACTAATAATAACAAAATAATGGTACAGCCATAGTGGTACTTTATGGTACAGAATCTTTTTAAAACACAGTCTGCAAAGTGCTTGACAATTAAAATAAAATGGAACAGCAGTATCAACAAATAATGCAGAACATCAAAAAATTAAAACACTGAGTAAGACAATATGTGAATAAAATATGATAAAGCCATCCCATAAACGCTAGTCTATAAAAAGAAGAAAAAAAAAAGAAAGGTCTTAGTAAGTGGTTTTAAAAGATTTTATGGACTTGTTCCAAAGCACTTGGATCCTGATGGCAGAGGCTGCTCAGCACTAGCCTGATGCCTAAACTTTACAGCAGCCAGAGGAGCTATGCGGTGACAGTGTTTCACACTGAACCACGATACTGCTCTGTCTGTAATGATGTTAAATAAAAATGTATTATTCCTTTGTCTGTCTCAGTTCTGGCAGTTTTGGCTAAGTAAGTCTGTTACTTCCTGACAAGGAGCGTTCAGGCTGAACACCTAAAGGCTCCATTGAATATACTGTACACTGGACATATATTTAACGTGTGACATGCCTATAATTTACTCTTGGGGGGATTAGGTGGGGGAGTGAATGATAATTAACGCTTGTCACCAATGTATTGGGATTCACAGCTCTCATCTAACCACATACAGGAGGTGATACACTGAGATGGGCTATCTCACAAGAAGGCAAACAAACAGTAGCAAGCTGCTTGCTAGTTGCAGTTTAGCTCATAATCAGAGACGGCAAGAAGCAAATCAGACAGCAGAGAGAGAAAATTCAGTGGAATGCTTTAAGACACGCCATCTAGATCAACAGGCACAAGCTGCCACTGCCGAGAAGACACCTAAATTGGAGTGATGTGATTTTGTGTGTTTGTACCAGTTAAAATCACAGCTGCAATCCTTGCAGCATGAATGAGATTTTGATTGATGCCAAGAAGAAAGAGAATCCCAGTCGTTGAAAATGTTGATAAATAAAAGCAAATTCTAATTGGGAGTATATGGCTCAGCGGGAAGGGGTTTGTCTTCTAACCTGTGGTGCCGTTGACAGCCATGAGGACAGATTTCCCGATGAGGAGACACACAGGTAAAGTTTGGATGTTGTGCTGCAGACCACACTGGATCATCACGGACTCCCGCATGACTCTCCTCCACAGCACCTGGCCGCTGACCGCAGACAGAGCCACCGCGCTGTAAACTGGGGCGAGGAAGGAAAACAGAGGACAAGAGGCAAAGAGAGAGGAGTGGGGCTGAGTGCAAGATATAAAAGCGGATTCGGGTTTCGTTGCACGTTTCAAATGATTTGACTCAGCAACTTAGGAGGATCAGATATGCAGATGAAAGTTACATAAGCAGCAGCCACTTATGAGACGGAGACAACAATGGTGCACGAAGGGGAGAGGGTCACATGCACCAAACAATCAGAGGAGATGTCGTAGCTAAGTATACTGGGAAACTGCCTGTGTACTGTACTCTCTCTCTCTCCCCCTCTTTCTCTCTCTCTCATGACCCTATTTTCACTGCACTGTCTGAAAAGTAGGGAGGGCAGATATGAGGGTTCACTGATTGTCATACATACTTTTGTTCCCTTGAGTGGGATGGGTGTCGTTGCTCCATTCTGTAACGCCCAGCAACACATCCTCAATTGAGTCCCCATCAACATCCCACAACGCCAACGCCGGCGGGGTGACACCTAGACACAGAGATCAAAGCAGTGTTAGGGATGTGAGCCACCAGAGTGATGCCAGGAGATGTTTGCTGGCTCTACCAGCCACTTTAAGTTTAGTTCCCTACGCTGATTGACTCTGACTGCTAAAATGATTGAATGATTAAAGTGTGTGGTGGATTCTGGAAATAAACAGTCACTATGGCTCATGGACAAAGTAGCTGGACTCCTGCTCAGAAGACATAACCGTGAAGCCGCGGCAGCGGGTTAGCATTGCTGAAAAGGAGGATGGGAACCCGTGAATAAGAGAAAAAAAATATGTGAATAAGAAAAACGCCAAGAAATAAAGTGGGTTATGGTCATATTTATTGGTTGGGTTTGTCTTTTCAAACTGCTTGCCTTTCTATGATGGCCCATAAAGTTATACTGTCCAGCTTCCTTTAGCTGCTAATCCGCAATACTTTAGCAATGCATGCTGGAGCAGAACATGTGGTACAGTGATACTAACAATCTTGTGTAATTACAGGGGCTAATTAAAGGGTGAGTCAGTATTGTCTAGCCACAGAGACTCCTATGTGAGACTGTTTAAGTCAGCATTATCAGTGGCGCCTTTTTTCCTTGCACCACTCACTTGTACACGTCAACAAAGGACTGCTGTATAAACTCAAATTATGCATATCTTTGTCCAGTTTTCATATACACCTTTACCTATACGTTAAAATCCTTTACTTTTAATATTTATCAATACCCAATCTGCAACTGCTCTTTTCTTTCATATCCCTTGGCTTTTCCCTTCCATTAAATAACAAGTTAATCAGAGCCAGAGGCTTTCCTCTAGTTTAGGTTGACTAGAAATACTGTTTACACTGAATACAGCTGAGCTCTGTGTGGTGGAAAACACTCAAACTCATTTATTTTGTCAGTGAAGGCTTAGCTGAGTGACGTCGGGAACCATCCCAGGGTATTTGGTTGATTAAGGTTTTGACTACAATGCGATAACAGATTTTGCCTGTCATTACCTCCTGCGTCTCCCAGTGCTCTCTCCCATTGTGGCCGCTTGTCCAGCTCCCCCTTCTGGCAAGGTATCAGAAATGCACACAGCAGCACAAGCAGCGTGGCACAGACCAGAGGCACGAGGAAAAACGCAGTCCGGATGGTGCTCCTCATCCTTATCCTCTTTGCATTCGCATCAGCGCTGCTGGCTCCCAGCCCCGCTCCCCCC
>OMLF01026154.1:32114-52819 GCA_900302615.1 Holocentrus rufus
TTTTCACGTCTATTATCTTGCCGTCTATTATATTGTATTGAATGCTGTCACTGCACGGTAGTGTTAAGGTGCCAGTGCAGCAAATCTGAGCGGATCTCTGTTAAAAAAAAATCTGAGGGAGTGCCCTCACTCTCCTGGTAAGAGCTAGGAGATGAAGGAATGGCATAGGGAAAGTGAGGCTGAACAGTTTATCCCTGTAAATCACTGTAGATCATGTTGATGCATTGTCAGCGCTATTCTAATGTAAACTCTTCTGTTTTAAGACATTGTAGATCAACACCAACCTCATGATGCGATCCATGGAGCTGCAGGTTTCCAGAGATTTGCATCACAACCTCAGGCAGGCCAATCAGCACATGTATTCAAGAGGCTTTTCCTATCTGTGAGTCTCACTCTGTAAATGCAGAACAGTCTTTGTAATCATTAATACTTTTGTCCCACTATATTGGTTTCCTAATTTAAAACTAGGGAAACAATATATGTTCTATTAAAAATAAGATGATGTTGCATTTGGTTGTTGGGCAGGGTTTACAATAAAAACTCAATAAAGTCAGTGATAAAGTGATAAAAACAAAACACATAAATAAACAAATAAATAAATAAAATAAGGCACAGTACAACCTCCACCTACATTAAAATTGCAGAGACGGTTACAGGATTCAAGAAACTTTCTTACTTACATACTGTTTACTTTTATTTTTTTATTTCAATAAGCCAGTGCAGCTGGCCAACCTCTTGATAAGTCCAGGCAGGAAGTCAATAGCTCAATACCGCACAGTGCAAATAGGGTTCACTGATCAGTTGTGTGTTTGTGTCTAATTCCAGTGCTGATGGAGCCAAAGCTGAGGTTGTCAAAGCTCTGAGGAGCATTTCCTGCACTGTGGCCTTCCAGCCGTGCTCCTGCTCTTGCTGTCCAGCTGATGTCCTGGTAGACCTGATGGAAGGCTGCTGCTGAGCCTCACACACCAGGAGGCTCCAGATCCCTGGCATCACGGAGCCTTCATGACTCTGAGTGACCTGGCTGTCACCATTGTGCTGGAGGTGTTGGACAAGCTGTCTTCCACTCTGAAGAGTCCAGCCCCCAACGGTCGAATACTCCAGAGCCACAGCGATCAACATGATCCACAAAGACCTGAGTAGGATCAGGAAACTCAGCCACATTGAGGAGCGTAACATCTAACAACTACTGAAGCAGTGACTGCCCAGGTCCAGAAACTGTTTCAGAAACCTCCACTCTTCATCGTGGCCCGAACGGCCTTTAGCTGGCTGTCAGAGAACAATGAATACAGCCAATCCCATGCGTCTACCAGAAAACCCCCAGGATCTGGTGCTGTACCACGGAACCATCAGGACTATCATTGGTCTGGCAGTTACCCAGATATACGATGGAGACCTTAAGGCTCCTATTGACCTTCAACACTGCCCCTTCATGCCTGAGGTAGAAAACCTTCTTGCTCTGTGTAATGTGAAGGTCTCCAAGAAAGTGGAAGTGGTCCGCTGGCACCTGGATACACAAGGCATTCTCAAAATGGTGACCCAAATCCACAACTACATCCACAGCTTCTTTGGCACCACGCTGAACACAAAGAAGGCCTTCTCTGCCAGAATCCACTTGATGGCCAGAGCGATGGCTTACATTGTAGTCCGGGGGATCCTTAGACTAAGGGAAGTGCTATATTGTAAAGCTTTGCGAGATAAAGATGAGACTGGCAAGGATGATACAGAATCAGATGACTCCAGGGTGATGTCCTTCAAGACATCCTCAACTTGTTCCTGCAGAAGCTCCTGCCTGTAGCAGACAGCATGGAGGACCGTCTGAACCCAAGATGTCTTCCTTTGGATGCTCTAGTTTGAAATTTGGCTAGCAGCAGTTGTTAAACCATTGTCTGAAATGTATTAAAATGTTTTAAAATGTTTTTATGTTATTTATTATTTTTATATATTATTTTATATACTAATATTTTATTTTTCCCTATTAATAATAGCCACGTGGCTAGCAGTTATTGTTAGCTAAAGCTAAACCAATATTATCTGAAATGTAAATGTCGCTGTACTGGTATTTTTATTTTACCAGGACTGCTCTCTTTCTTCTTCCGGTGTGAGAGGTCACACCAAAATGGCGCCGTCCAAGAAGAAACATGCTAGTGGGGAGCCTTGTGTCATTCCTGGTGGTTTTACAGGTATTAACAGACGAAACAAGAAGTCGTATATCTCCATTTTGCCACCACATTGAACTTTTATAGGATATGAATAACTTGACCGTAACTTCATCTTAAGCCGTTATGTCAACAAGTTGTGCGGTGCTGCTGCCTGCGATGAAGGGATAGTTTGCCTGTTACTGATCTGTAATTTCAGATGCTGAATGATGTGCTTTATGTCTGCTGTCTCTTTCCGCAGTGCTGTCCTTACAGTTCAGCTCCGACAGTCCTGCACAGCACAAATTGTGTGTGAAAGAGCACAGAGTGCGAGCAGAGAAGACTTCACACAGACCCATGGACAGGACATTATTTGTCCTCAACATTCCTCCTTATTGCTCAGAGGTGCGTTTTGCGTCTCAGCTTACTCCACGAATATCTACACGCATACAACTGTTTTCCATTCATTTAGTCGGAGGTTTAAGTTATGTATTATTTCCCTATATGACAATGGAGAGATTTAGACAAGGTGCAGCGCTGGGCCATATGGACAAAATCAAACATCATACTTCTACAGAATGCCTACATACTGATATTGTGATGATACTGGAATTATGACTATTGGTGCTTTTATAAGACAACTATTCACAAAATAACAGAACAGCTACAACAGTTTAATAAGTTAAGAAAATTGCACCAGTTTACTGTAATATAGCCTTTAAAACCAGGAATAGACGACGCTTATGCCATTTTACAAGATCCAAAATACCCAACAATATATAGTCTCATACATATTGATATAAATATATTGCCCAGCCCTGCCAGATAATACACTTTGTTGTCTCCAGGGAATACTGTCACACCACAAGTCATTTCACTCCACTGTTTCAGGTTACTGTAAAGCAGTTATTCTCCCAGTTTGGATCTGTTAAGTCAGTGGAGTTGAGAGATCACCCGGGTGCCTTCCAGCATTCTGGACCCAAGCTGGCCAGATTCTTCAAACCGGCTGAAAAAACGGTTGGCATGCTTTGCTTCTGAGTTTCTTGTTCACTTTTGGGGCAAACATTTCAGCTGCCTGTTACATATCAGACCACTGACTTCATCCTTGTCTGTATGCTCTTCTGTTCCAGGGTTTCAAAGTGGGCTACATCGTCTTTGAAAACGCCTCCAGTATTAAAGCGGCCAAGTCCCACCCACAGAATGTCCCTTTGGTGGTCTCAACAGAGCAGCACCCAGTGAGCACAGGAGTACAGAGTGAGTAAAGTGCAGAAATTCACTCACTGATCAGGGACTGAACCTTGGTGGGGTGAAGTGGGCTGAAGTTTAGAGAGCAGTCTCTGATGAGTGACTGACCTATCATGCTTTCATTATTATGTTTAAGACTTATAAAATTCACTTTTCTGATCAATACTGGTGCTTAAGCCCTTTCAAAGTGGACTAAAACTTTCTCTCTGAGGTCCTTCCCAAGATTTCTTCCAATTTTTTTCTCCTTTTGGATTCTGGGGTTTTGTGGGAATTATTTCTTGCTCACTGTAAGTTAAGGTCATGGATTGTCGCTATTTTTCTCTATAAACTGTGGACTTGTGAAGCCATTTGAGACTGCAACAGTGTTTAAGGGCTCTGAATAAACTAGAACACCTGTTTATACGGGCTCTTTTACTTCCTTTCTTCCCATTCTTTTGGTTGTTTTGAAGAACAGTATATGCCTTTGCAGTACTTACCTTTGAATTTCAGAGAAAGGTCTTTCTGTTAAGTATATTCAAACAGAATCAGGTTTTACTACACTGATGCATTTGCCCACAGCAATTTACATATTCCGTTGAGTCTATAGACACATTGTGCAGATGTAGTGTAGAAGACACAGGCCCAGAAGGCCTCTGACCCTGATAGTTTCTTGATTTCTTCTGCCTAGAATGGATTCAGCAGTACAGAAAGTCATTTATTACACCGGACAAACTGCAACAAGCAGTTGACTCCTTCATGGAGGACTACGACAAGCAAAAAGCAGAGGTAAGGACTACACTCTCCCTCCAACATTACCAACTTGTCTTGTTTCTTGTGACTCAAACTTTATTTTCTTTGCAACAGGAAGCAGAGAGACAGAAGAAGGAAGCTGAGGAGCAACAGGAGGATGAAGAGGGGTGGGTGAAAGTCTCAAGAGGAAACAAGGGCGCTAAGGCCCGCCCCCACAGCGAGGCAGCCAACCAGAGGACCCTACAGAAGGAGATCAGGAAGAAGAAGAGGAAAGAGCTCATGAACTTCTACAGCTGGCAGCACAAAAACACACAGAAAGAACGTAAGTAGCAATGGATACAAAATATTTGCTGTGGCCAACACTAGTGCTGACTATATGAAAAAAGTAAGACGCTGGTTATTGCCAATTGGCTCAGAGGAGGAATATATTGTCATATTGATGCAACTAAGAAATCTATAGTACCATGCATAAGCCTCTAAGGTAAAGGCTTTTTCCCTAAAAGAAGAGTGCCATGAATATTTTTTTCATTGGACTTTAAGTATTTCAATGCACTTTTAGTTTTCTGTTGCCTCCATCTTAATAACACCCTGGCTATGCAAATACACTTTTAGAACCCTGAGAAGGTTTAGTTTTGTGAAGGAGGAGGAGACAAAAACTTCAGAATAAAAGAATACTGCTATTGTAGCTTTGAATGTTTCTATTATGGCTAAAACTGATGTTTTTTGTTTTTATTTTCTTCCAGACATTGCTCAACTGAGGAAAAAGTTTGAGGAGGATAAACAGAAAATAGCTTTGCTGAGAGCACAGAGGAAGTTCCGACCTTACTGAATCAACAGCCACCGAGACTCTCCTTTGCTTCATTACTTTCCATGTTTACATATTATTGCTGTATTATACGCCTATCTGAACTTTTGCCTAAATAAAACTAATGTTGTGATTCACAGCATTTTTATTATTAGATCGCCTGAGTGATGAGTGTTTCTAAAAGGTGAGGTGTATGACAGTATATTTGGGAAATTCCAACTTTTGGCAATAGGAAATGATGAAATCCCAGCAAGCATTTGACAGATGGTGACATGCAAGTTCAGTGTCACCAAACACACACATTTTCACAATGATAACATTGCATAGTAAAAACTCAGACTAGCCTTGGAAGCTGTTATGAGCGGATATCAGATATCCAGGCTTTGATTTCCCAAAATGCAATTAACAGCTGGCAGAAACTGTGGACATTCAATCAACTAACATTTTTTGCACTGTATTAACCCAACTTGTCAACAGTGGTACAGTCTGACATCAAAGTCTATAAGATGTCTAAATGTCTGCTGGGTCTGTCAGGAGGATCACAAAGCCTTGATTTGATGACCTGATACGAAGTGACTTGCAGCCTTGTCACTGATGTGTATTTTTCATTACATAACATTACAATGTCACAACTCAGTCTTCAAATAAAACAACATATAATGAGAAGTTCAGATACAAATTTCAGTCGGTATAATGAGATTTATTGAGGTTGTTCAGTGTCAGGTGGTGTGTCAAAAGCTTGCTCTGCTGCAGGCTGACGTGGTCTGAAGTTTGATCTGATGATGAACAGCAAGATCAACAACAAGGCAGCTCCGACAGCTGAGAGGGTGTACAACGTTGCCTGAAACACTGAGAAATAGACAACAATTTCTAACATTTCTAGGCAAAAACTAAAGCCTGTCACTTGAAATTGGGACAGTTTTGTTTCACCATTTCTGTGTGATGTTTTCCTGATACATCCTGAACAGCGTTCACATCCTGATCAAATATGCTGTTGCCATTGTTGATCTGCTATGTGTGGATATTTTGGGTAATTCTGGGTGAGCATTATCCCGAAGAGGGCTTACTTGTATTCTGTTTAACACATGGATTCTCCTCCAATTCGGTGCTGTTCTGTCCCAGGAGCAGAGGTCCTAAGGAGACCAGATGGACGTGGCCGGGCCCAGATAAGGCCTCTCTCCTCTCCCTCTCACTCTCAGGTGCTGTAGGAGGAAGGGGAAAAGTTGTGCAGTGCTGCTGGATTTCAAAACCACTGCACATGTAACACATAGCCAAATACAGTATGCTGTGGAGCGGAATGTGAAGACACAATGCACTCACAGATGATGGAGCAACGCTGTGCACACTGAACATCCTCTGTACAGATCTCCACCCAACAGTAGAAGTACATCTAAATCAGAGGTGAAGCAGTTTCATTTTGAAATGCTGCTCATTAAATTGTGAACTGAGTCGAATGTGTTCTGATACAAATGCCCCTGTATATACACTACTATAGGTTTCTGGATTCCTGAAACATGCTGATGAGATTATCTTACCTCCTCCACAGTTGGGTGGCCAGTATGAGGGTCCAAGAAGGCGAAGGTCTTGACATCAAACCTCCTGACTTGGGATTGGGCAGTGGTCTTCCCCCCGTTAGCCACAGGGATGGAACTTCTCATGTTATCCAGAGGGTTGGGACATCTGTCAGGGCCACAATGTGAACAATAATATTAACCATAATCACTGTGTGTCTGATCATCTGCAAATTGACAAAAGAACATAGTTGCAGAGAAGCAGGGGAGCCTCAGATACAATAAAAAACTTCAAAGTACAATAGATGCATCACATCCTTGACCTCACTTACAGGGGAATTAAGTAATCTATGATTTATCAACCAGTGACCAAGGAATTACAACATTAACAGGTTTCTGACCCTACTTTTAATTTAGAGGCCCATAACTGACCCAAATAATAAGCCACATTTCACAATAGAAACAAGTATGCTAGCTAATTGGAGTGTAGATCAATCAGAAACATCAAATGAAAACGGTAATCTATCACTGCAAAATACTGCAATCATAATGCTTTGTTATTTGCTTTGTTTTCTGGAAATTTAAATGTCTTGCAATGCACCATCCTCCATGGCTGAGCGGTTAAAAATGTGAGTAGGTTGTGGGTTTAGAAGGTCATGTTTTTTCTCCACCGGTATTTCTGGCAGAAGTGCTGTGAATGGCCCACCAGATGGTATGGTAAAATTTAGTCATTAGGTAAGAGCTGGTTAGGGTTAGGCAAGGGTTTATTGTGCTTAAGATTAGGGTAAGCATCTGTGAGGGACTTTTGGGTCTTGCCAGGAATATGACTTGGGGGGAAAATCAGTTTATGAAACTTGAATTGTTTTGAGGTTCCAATAGGCAGGGAGTTTTTGTTTCAGCTGCAGCAGGCCGGAAAGGGAAGTTTGAAAACCTAAAATTTCAGCATCTGCCCAACAGCTCAATGACACCTCAATGTACTGTATAGTAATTTTGTGCTATAGGTCAGTAAAAATCTTATTTATTATGCCTTTAACATACTCTCATTTGCCGTCTCCAGTGGCAATGATTAATTTGACCTGTGCACATTTTTGTCCTAATTTCAGAATCGTCTCTGGTTGCTACAGCGTGTCCTTCCACCTCACCCGTCATAGAGAAGTGTCCACACAGAGTGTCTAGAAGCTGGGTAAGCAAAGCAGTCCTTTACACGCAAAGAAAGGGTGAGGTCAGAGGAGGGCTGGGCAATGGAAACCTCCACATATATAGCTTTACGCAATGGGAAGGTGAGTGGAAGCT
Organism: Holocentrus rufus; assembly: GCA_900302615.1. Taxonomy (NCBI): domain Eukaryota; kingdom Metazoa; phylum Chordata; class Actinopteri; order Holocentriformes; family Holocentridae; genus Holocentrus; species Holocentrus rufus. The sequence goes on from OMLF01026154.1 coordinate 39,833, forward strand.
GGTTCTCAGGGAAGAAGGATGTGAAGGATGCATCTGGAGAAACAGAAAAGATCAGACATAGGTGATTTTGTCACCAAGACGTGACACCAAGATATTTTAGCTCCATGTTCTGGAGGCAAAACTACAGCAGACATGCAATCTAAAAGCTTCACTGGATATCAGTATTGATTACAACACCCCTATTCTTGGTAAATAAACCTTTTTCACTGCAGCCATTTTGATATGAAATAGCAGGTAATCACAGGTGTTACTAATGACATTAATGAAGGTTCTGTTCCATTTAAGTGTAGCAGAGTCTTGCCAGTGAGGCAGCATGAACAATAGCAGGACAGTGGCTCTGTTAGATTGAAATGGAACAGAGCCTTCATTAATGTCATTAGTAACACCTGTGAGTGCGCTACTATTTCATGTCAAAATGCCTACTGTGAAAAAAGTCTATTCCATAAAATAAAGCACACGTTGCTTTCCATTTTAGTACCTGTGGCTATTCTCATCTGCACCCTGATGGTACCCAGTGCAGTCACAGGTGGCGGGTTGGTGGCTCCATGTAAGGACCGGAGGTCTGCTGCACGCTTTAGATCTGCTGCCTCATACTCACACTGGACCTGAAGACTACAAAACCCAGCTTCTATTTGGTGCAGAAATACTGATCACTTGGTTCTTCATAACTAGTATACAGACAACTGAAGTGAAACATTTTTCTCATTGGTAGCCACACTAACTCTTGGCTAGTAAAGTTGAACAATGGCCTGTCAGAAGGAAAAACCTTAATATTAGTGCACAGAAAATGTAATATAGTACCTGAATGGAGAATGTTTGGTCACAGTCTTAGTCTGCAGCTCCTCCACCTCCACCTCGTACCTCATCACATCACCGTCTACCTAAAAGCAAGGCAGAAGAGAGAGGATTCAGATTCAAGCATAAGGTATGTAATAATCTCCATATGTACTGATTCAAATGTATAAAAGAAATGTATCCAGAGAGCTGTGATGAAGTCAAAGACAACAGAATTCATGGTGGAGTATTGGAACATTTCAATAAGACAATCAGTGCACTATATGTGAAGCATTTCATTCTAAAATGCTATGTATGAATTTTTATTTGTTTTTCCTATCTGAAATTCAGCCAGTATTTAAAAACATAAATCCATCTGCAAATAAAAAGTATGGGTTGTGTGATAAGTTTGACAGTAACCCCTCATGTGATTCTGTTTAAAGCCATCAATGACACTGTATGATGAGGTGTTTGGAATGAAACTTCATAATATGCATCACCTTCCCTTTTGCACCACAGTCCATGACACCAATCTTGAAGACAGCGGTGTCTGCAGTGGTGATCACAGGTGAACAGTGTGGCTGATCCTTGATGATGAGGCTGCTGGGATTGAGAGGGGGGTCTGCGTCTGTTGTCTTTACTGAAAACACAAAGTGTCCATCCAAGGAGCAGGCTAGAAGAAACATGAAAAATGTATATGTTTTAATACTTAACCAGACAACACATTCTTATTTACAATGAAAGCTTGGGAAAGTAGTTCAACATATACATGAACTCATCTTGAATCACTTGTACATAGTTTATTTTCATGTTTCATTCATTCTGTCACTTATTTGGACAGAACACAAATATCAAGCTCACCATTGAGTCTGTAGTAGCAGGCTGAATCCTTAGTGTCATAGCAGCATCCCAGTTTGTAGCAAGCATCACTAGAAACATTTTGGGGGCCACAATCCACTTGCAGGGCTCTTTGGGTATAACATCTTCCAGGTAGTGCTGGAGAAAAGCCAAGCTTTTAGTCTCCTAAATAGGCAAATGATTAATAAATTGTGTCCTGCAGAAAAACTCGTATACACTTTATTAAATTTTATTTTAAATGGCTGGTCACATCACTCCACATGTGTAAAACATGTTTGACTCTGGGACAAACGCAAAGTATTAAAGATGTATGGTAAAATATCAAACATACATGGACACCACAGGGAAAATGTACCAATTGTGCTGACTTCAGATATGGAGGATGAAAATCGTGTCAATAAGGACAGTGAGCTCTCTCTACTCACATGTTTGGATGGGGCGGGTCCTCTCACTGTGTCTCTTTATCAAAGGACAGCTGATATTCACCCTGAACCACCGATCCTCTCCAGTCAGCTGGACCATCAGAGGCACGACCACTGCGCTACCCTGAGGATCAAATCACAACATGGATGCTCTGAGGCCATACGTGCTGTTTTTATATATACAACTTGCATCCTATTCACATTACAGGAGGCTATACAGACATGCATTGTATATAGACTCAGTCATGTGAATAAGATGCACATTAGATATATGTAGTAAACTCATATCCGCTTCCTCGGTTTCGCACATTATATATATTTACATTGATTCTTTTACTTCATACTGTATAAACATTTTTAGTAATGACGCTAGCACTCACTCACTTTGACACTTTGCCCATTCATACTTAAAATATGTATAATATATATAGCAAATATATTTTTATACAAGTTGCATTATGTTAAGAAATGTATAAACATAAAATTGAGACTTATCTTAATATCTGTAAGTAACTACAGTGGACAAATCCATAGTAAGTAATACTTTCCCATACCTTCCACTTTTACAGGCAAAAATTATACAAAAAAGATCATCACATAACCACAATTGTTTACTCTGTTTTAAAGTTTTTGCTGTTTTATGATTTTTACTGTTTACCTCAATGTGAGCATAGCAGCTGTCATATCTACTGAAGATTGAGAGGCTGTTGTTCTTCTCTCTGCCCTTTCTCAGTCCGCAGGGTCCTTCAGTCTGAGGCACAGAGATCCTGGCCCCTGACTTGTCTGGCAAAATAAAAACGAACAGACAGCATTTCCTTATCTTTTTAGAAATCACCATATTGATAAAATATTATATGTCGGTATTTTGAAAGAGAACTATCGAGAAAACATCTTGCATCTTTTTTTATAACTATCCATGTCAATGGAATAAGCAGTTTATTATAGCAAAGAAAACGGCCTTACCTTTAACATGTAGATTACTCCGGACCAGTGGGCCAAAAACAGCACGTATTCGCTGGCCAGAGCAGGTGACTTTCGGTCGGGCTTGACTTGCCCTCTGCTCAGGTGTTTGCCCCTTCTGAACGAAAGAGAAGCACCAACATTGCTGTGTGATGAGGATAAAAAATAGACAAATCCAGTAGAGCTTTGAAAAAACATAAATCATTTTCTCGTAGTTTGAATGTTTTCACTGATGGGGTCTTGGTGCAAGTAATACCAAGTCTTATTTTTGTTGCAACGGTTTCTGACCCACGCTCGACGTCACGTGACTTGTGTTAATTAGTGTTAATTAGCATGCTGCGACCTCCACCTGAGGGAGTCTGCCTGTGGAGGCGGTGACGCACATATCATGAATACACGTATGTCTTTATTAGTTTCCATATGATAAGAAAGTTGAAATTGTCACCATGGATTTTCCACCTCTGTACCTTTAGCTGGGTTGAAAATGGAAAAGAAAATATGTAGTTGTAGTGTAAGTTGATTGGAAAAGTAGGACAGAATAAGCTGGGAATTAATCAAAAGGTCAAAGTTTAAATAATACATGCAGTGCTTTTCCAGGCAGCATGCATGGCCCATTCTCTCGCCAGGGAGCCACTAAATGAAATCATTGCATAACTCAGATGCCTAGCCAACCTCCTCCTCTCTGGTTATCCCTATGGCCATGTTTGTTCCCACCTAATTATTACATAACCAATCATATAACCTTATTCTTCACCAGTCACGAATTTAAATGTGTTCTCATATATAATGGCATATGAATAAAGGCATCATGTAACCATTTCTAACTTAACAGGCCTCTATTTACCATTAGAAGTCCATTACATTATTAATTTCTCATGGGTATCGATTTGGAATTGATATTCTGAATATTTTTCAAGTTGAGTCATCTGACGGACAACTCTTGCTCTATTGAAATACAAGTGAGCTGTAATTTTACTTGCTCGATCGTGTAACTTTGTTATAAACCTGATTTAATCAAACGAGGAGCAGGCTTCTCCATGACACATACTCTGGCTGGACATAATGAATTTTTATGCAATCACGGTGCCTCCCACTGTCCCAAAGGATACTTCTGGAACATTCAACTAAACGCCTAAATGACTTCTGTGGGTTATAACTTTCATTAGACTAAAACTATTTGATTATTTGACTATTCTCCACCCACTCAGGCTTCTTCCATTTTCCATCGCAGCTGTCCCTCACAACGCATTTAATTGCCGCAGTTTACATACAATGGTCAAGTGATCAGAGGATAGCTGACAGGACTATTGGAAACAATTTCAGCAAAACAATCAGATTGCATGTTGGCTGTGTTTACTGTAGATCACGGGACGCCAAACAGTGACGTAACACTGACGTTTCAGGGACATCCCTATCTACTCGCAGTCTTCAACTCAGGCAGAAGACTGAGAAGAGAGCTGGTAAACATGGCTCTGAACCGAAATCATTCCCAAAACGGTGGCGTTTTGATAAACAACGGAGAAAGGTATTTGAATGGCATGGTAGCACCCTTGCTATTTGAAATAGCTAGTGAACTGTTTCCTTTATGTTTGTTTACTACTTTCCAGTGCGTAACGTTAGTCAACGTCAACTAGCCTTTAGCTAGGCTACATTTAGCTGGCCTATTTAGCATTAGCATAACACAGCTGAGCCATCGCTAATGTTTGCTACGCAGGCCGAAGCAGATCAGCATTTTATTTACTGTTTCATATTGTGGCTGGCGTAATTTCAGTGTTGACTTTGTAGTTGCTACGTAATTTTATGCTGCCATCTAGTCTAAAACGTATAGTTTACCTGTAGTTGGCAACCAAAACAGGAAGTAACGGTAGACTTCGGTTCCTGGATGTTGTGTTGACATTTGAGATAATGCAACCACTTTTGATGTACAGTGGTTTACACGTTGTGTAACACACACACACACACACACACACACACACACACACACACACACACACATATGTGTGTATGCTAATTGACTTGATTCTCCCTTTCCCAGTATCTTGAGGGAGTGCAAGAATGTGGAGCTGTCATTCAGTGATGTCGCCTGCAAGACAGACCTGCTGAAGGGGACCAAGAAGGGCACGGTTTACCTCACACCATACAGGGTAACAGCTTAATCTGTCACAATGGTTTTAAATTTATCCTGCTATTGGTGTCCTCTTGGCTGGAAAGTTGACAACTTAAATCTCATCGATCCTTTGATGATTCGCCCCCACATGCTTACTTTCTTACCCTCTCCTGTCATCCATCTATATATATATCTCTCTCTTCCCTCATTGTCTGGTTCAGTTGCTGTTTGTGTCCAGTAACACCAAGGACTGCCTGGGGTCTGCCATGTTCCCATACTATCTGATGAAAGGTTGCAGCATCGAGCAGCCAGTGTTTGCAGCCAACTACATTAAAGGGACAGTGTCAGCTGAGCCTGGTGGTAGGCAGCCCTTTTGTTTTTGTTTTGGTCATACTTTATTTGGACAGTCCAATGTTCAGTGTTCCTAACATAGGCCAAGTATTGGACATATTAAAAGACTCATGGTTATCTTATTCAGAATAAATAGTTGTCATGTACGCTGAAATATCCACAACGAGAGAGACCCTAGTGTAGTTTTCTGAGATTGCTCTTAGTGTTGTCAAAGTGTCAATACATCACCTGTGCTCTCATCAGGTGGCTGGGAGGGTCAGGCCAATTTCAAGATGTCCTTCACCAGTGGGGGGGCCATAGACCTGGGCCAGCATCTTTTCAAACTGGCCACAAATGGTAAGCCTGTTTGTTTCCTTTTTCATCACGTCCCACATGTTATTATGATAAATATACCCTTTGATTATACACTCCTTTATATTCATCTTACGAGCAAATTCACACATTACCAAGCTTTGGTCAGATCCAAAAGATACTTCTGAATGATGTTAATGACAGTAATAGAAAATGATGCAGTGTAAAGCTTCAGAAAATCCAGTGTGTCTGTAGTTATGGATCTTTTCTCGTGCCTTGTCTCAGCATCCCGTGCTGCTCCTGCCCAAAACGGTGCCGCCTCTTTTGGTTACCCTTCACCTGGGATGATGAATGGCTACGGCCCTCCACCTGCACCTCAGAACTATCCCTATGCACCCCCTCCCCAGCAGAATGGGTTTTACCAGGGCCCCCCGCCTCCCACAGCCAACATGGGCTACCCCTATCCAACAGCCGCTGCAGGTACGCTACTTTTGCAAGTAGGATTTTAAAGAAGATATAAATTGCACATAGAGTGTTTTAAAGTTTTTTTAAGCCCCATAAAAATGCAGAATGTTTGCTGCAGACTTTATTTTTTTTCTCTATTTGTCTTAATTATTTACTGCTGTATTGTTTTCTTGCACGTGCAGCATTAAGCGCACACATTATATTTGTCAAGTCTCTTGTTCTTACTCAAGTAAAATGTATTCGCATCATTATCTGATGATGATGTGATCTCTCTCCCTCTGTCCTCAGTCTGTATTTTTTGTCTTTTGTGTTTTTTTTGTCTTTGCTGTGTAACTAATTGCCCACACGGACTAAAGCTTCATTTGACCTTGAGCCTCTCTCTCTCCCCCTCTCTCTCTGTTTCTCTATCTTTCTTGCGTGTTCCAGGAGTGTACCCATCTGCTCCTGCCTACATGGCCCCACCTCCTCCCTACCCTGGGCCACCCCAAAATTGGGCCGCACCCCCCCAGAACTGGACTGCACCACCACCCCCTCCAGGTCCGTTTCTCTCTTTCTCTCTCTCTCTCTCTCTCTCTCTCTGTCTCTCGTTTGCTTTGTTTTTCTCTCTGTATGTCTGTGTCACTACACCTGTCAGATCTGATCAGTCTGACTCAAAGTGAATCACATCGAAGCACACCACCAAAAAAAAGGGGTGCTGATGTCTCATCCGCTACACATCAAAATTAGAAAGGATAAACAATCTTCCTCTCCCTCCCCGTACCCATTTGTACCACCTCTGGATTTTGGTGAAAACAGTCTCCGCGCGCAGATGGGGTCAGCTCGGTACAATGTGCTGAAATGTCAGTTTGGTACAGCTCTATTTTGGGAAGAGCCTGAGCAGGAAGTTTGCCTCTGTGCCCCTTCATTGTGCGCCAGTATATTTTGTCTTGAGGATCCCTGGCACTGCCAGTTTTTGTGCTCCACATGACTAATACTCCTCACATCAACTCTCCTTACAGTATTTCAAGCTGTAGCATCTGTTCCTAAATATGTTTATTATTCACCACCGTCTGTCTCTCTCTCTTGGATTTTTTCATGCTCAGGTAACTCCAAGGCAGCTGAAGCAGCAGGCAGCGCGTATTACAACCCCAACAATCCGCACAACGTCTACATGCCCATGGTGAGCCACCAAGCTTGTGCTCTCTCTCCTAAGTGACTGTTGTATGGATGCATGTGAGTCCTGTTTTGTCAATGCTTACACAATATGTTTCACTTTATTCCCCTGCAGGAGCAGCCTCCTCCATATGCACCTTACCCACACACTCCTGAGAAGAAAAACAACTGAGACTCAGGCACCATCACTTTAATTACCCTGCTCTCTCCTCTCTATCTGAAATATATTCTAAAGCAAGAAGCAGTCATGTTCGATATGATTATTTTCATATAACTACATGACTGTACACTCCAGAAAAGAAAAAAAAGGATTGTTATTGATAGAAGGCTTGAGGATGTCAGCGACAATTCACAAGTGAAATAATGATATTTTGGATACTGGAATGTCGTACAAAGCAATCAGATCTTTTAATAATAGTTTTTCTCTTTTCCTCAAGTTCATTTTCAACTGTATTGACAACTTGGTGTTTTTTGACTTTTTTGAGACTTTGTTAGTGATAACATTCTCAATGATGGGATACATTTTTTTTCTGTCTGTTTGAATTTGCAGTTTCCCAATAGCTAGGATAGGTCAACTTAACTCTACCTGTTTGAAAGTGAAATGAAAGATGAAATGAAAAAGGCAGTATGGGGAATGTATTTTTTAAGACAGAAGTTTATTACCAAAACATTTTGTAGTGATTTATTGATTGCCGTTCCTGTAGTTACTAACATGCAAATTTTATCATCCGGCATTGTAAAATATTTCTCCAGTCTCGCTGCAAGTGCTGTATGCGTTTCATATACATTTCTGCATTTTGAAGGCCTGGAGTTTAATTATCATTTCTACTACAATACCAGAACTGGGGCGAATGGTGTTTGGTTACACCAAATCATTTTAGGTACATTGATTGACTCATTGAGAAAATTGTAATTTAAATTTTTTTTCACCATCACGTTCCTGTACTACATCAGCTGTGTTTCATCAAACTCAGCGAAGTAATCTGAATCACTATATGACCCAAATCTCACGGTCTCCAGCATAATCCACATAAGAGACACAGCATGATGTTTGAGAAAGGGGATCAGATTTCTTACATAACAGTAAGTCAGTGTGCAATATTTCAATGTCATGTAACAAGCTTGTGGGTGACAGGGTAGCTGCAGTTACCTGAATAACGATCTGCCCTCAGCCTAGCTTTTATTGTATTTATGTATGCAAAGCCAAGCTGAAACCAGAACTCTCCTCTCTCTGTAATTACACCAGTATGGGGTTACAAGGCCACACCGTTATATCAAAGCCCATCAGTGTTTTGCCTGCAGTTGTACCTTCTGAACACAAGCCATTTATTCCTGATTAAACTGGGGTGAAGTGACTAACAGACCGTATAATTGCATCCCTCTGTGTGCATCGATTTAAGACCTGTTTGAAGGACTTTTTGCACTAGTTTTATTAGACAGAGGATTGCTGGGTTGAGTTTTCGTTTGCTTGAATTAATCAAATGTCTGTATATTAATATCTTGTTTGCGATTCCTATTCCTTATATTGAATTCCGTCTATATCAATTAAAACTTCTAATGTCTATATAAATAAGCTGCAAGTGGTTTTCAGTTTTTGTTATCGTTTTGGCTGACAGAATTCCTGTCAGCGTTTCACAGTATGCTTGAAAATAGACGAGCAATTATAAATATCCACAGTCAAATAAGTTAAGTAACATATTTATTATGATGTGAAACACTATCAAATCTCAACAATATCTTCACTCTATATTTTCACAGAAAATCACACTCTGTACAGAGGTATCTCAAAACAGTTTCAAGAATCATAATAAATAAATGACATATTGAAAGACTCCAAGCACAAGAACACAAAGTATGCACCACACACAAAAGCTTTCTGCGTCAACATGATATAATCACAAAGTTCATGATCAGACATTATTTTCTAAATACACCAACAGCTAGCTACCTAATATCTACTCACAGCTGTCCACCCATTAATTAACAAAGAAGGACTAATTCTACTTTATGGCTCAAGTCCTATTTTGTTCCAGTTCCTTATTCAGGAAAAAGGAATTGTGCTTTTGACTATCATGTATCTAATGTTAATTTTGTACATTTCAGCGTAGACATGAAATAACTATGATGCAATGCTAGATTTAATTTAAGATGTGCAAAGGCCTACTTGATGTTCTTCAGGGCATTAAGAGCTCTGCAGAGAATGTATGAATCTTTAAAGATAAACAGTATGTCATTCTAAGTGGAATGAACAATGAAAATGACTCAAACTCAGATTAATTTTATGTTATTTAACAAAAGACTACAGTAGTAACTCTCTAAACCACAAAATATTTAATATAAAGCAATGTTTTTCTTTTTTTTTCTTTTTTACACAGCAGCATTAATGCAATGACTAGGGTTGTATCTAAAGCGTAGTTTCTTTGATGTCTTTTTCAGTTAGCTTGGACAGCTGAAATTCAGTCATAGCAGTGTTACTGATGTTGTTTTTAATGATCCAGTAGTTTTGGATATAGAATAAAGACTATTGAACTACGAGAAACCACGGAGACATCAGATGAGTCCTCTGTGCCCACTTCTCAACACCACATTTATCTAGTAACCCTTCCTTATACGAACTATGTGTATTTCAAAGTTGTATTAGATGAGAGCAAATTTGAAACAAAAATATAGTGTGATAACAGCAGAAGAAAACGCTAATATACTGATGTTGAATTCTAAATAAACCCATTGCCTGGCTACTTTAGCACAAATGTTGCCATGTCGGAGAAGCAGAAGATCAGATAGGTAAAGGCAACATGGGTAATTTCTATCAGGCCTTCTAGGTTCAAAGCACGAGCAAAGTCACCATATTGCTCTTACCTTTCGAATTCTCTTAAATCTACAAGACTATTAATAGTCTAAGGGTAAATGAGGTTACGAAATTCAGCATGAGATTTGATTCAGATCTGGTCGACTGGTCTAGCTATGGCTCTTCCTGTAGAAACCACACCTCGTTGCGGCGTCCATAAGGTTTGATTGGTGGGTCGTAGCTGCAGCAGAAGTACTGTTTGCGTTGGAAGGGGGCAGACTCACCCAGCGTGCGTGTCAGACGCAAGGCCTCCGCTCGGTACTCGCTCTCCCCCGCGTAGCCTCCAAACTGCCTGTGAGCAAAACAAGGAAATAGAATGGAGCAGACAACATCACTGCTATTGTAGTCTTTGGCAACAACAAATTGGGTGACTTATTAGTGCACCTTTAAAGTTCTTCTGGATTTGTTGTGGTTCGCTTCCTCACTTGAATGTGACAGGGGCCCAAAGGTGTACACTAACAATGGTATTTTCTCCGTTGTCTTAGTATTTCCAGTTGCTGGTCTTATTAGCAGAGATGCTAGCTAGTGTGGTTAAACCAAACCAAATAATGTATATATGGGCAAAACTGAGTACATAGGTCAGTGTAGTGTAGAGAGAAAGAGAAAAAACTAGTTTCTTGAAAACTGATGGACTTGGAAACTCACAGATCCACTGTTAGACGTTAGAGCTACAAGTGCTAAAGATGTTTGAGATTTTTGGGAATAATACAGCAAGACATCCACATGGAAGCTTGAACGCACAATATCCAGAATCACCCTTTCTTTGGGAACTGGCCAGAATACTCTCTCATATACGGGGAGATATCATTGACTATTGTTTGTTGTACACCTCAGCCTGAAAAACAGCAGGCAGGTTTAGCAGAAATCAGAAAGACACCCACAGTGCGTAGACAGTCATGCCGGGCCGCTCTTCAATCTTGATGGCACTGTCGGTGGGAGTAGGGGGACTCTGCTGGTAGAAAGAGGGGATACGGATGCCGACTACCAAACGGCGAGACATCACGCCGTCATCCCGTGGGTACACCGTGATGGTGATGGGGGCTGCCGTGCCCATCGCCTCACCTTCAGAGATGGAGACACAGAAACAGACACAGTCAGAAATTCAAAAAAAGAAGGGGAACACAGAGCAGATGCAGCGCAGAAGCTCCACTATGCCCCTAAAGCTAACTACCGCAATCTAAAGGTCAGGACTTGTGTGATTACTGGGTTGGGGAGTATACATAATGTTACAATGCAAATGCGAGCACCAATAGTGTTATTTATCCAGACACTGCAAAATAGGCCATGTAAATCATACCTCTATAAATAGCAAACAAAATGAATGGTGTTTCTGCATCGATGCTTGTTTTTCAAATAGCACTTTGACTGCACTTATATGTCCGTTGCCTAAAAGTGGAACAAATGTGACTTTAAAGGACAAATGTGTATGAACATTAGTAAAATTTTGCCTCTACTATAGTTCAGCTATCTTCAGTCAACTTAGAACATTAAGAATACTTTTTGTGTATTCAAAATAAGGATGACTAAATTAAAGACACATCTAGACACATCATTCCCCCCTTTGAAGTCTGTTCAGCTTCAGAGCTCTGTATGATTGACAGATACTCATATGATTGTTAACAGGGAACCAAAATATGGATTCTGATTTCAAATGGCCCACAGAGAATACTCACAGGCTAAAACAACATGTAACTCATGTGCAAAAAATTGAATGCGCAGTTAAAAAGGAAAACCCTATCACTGACATGCTTTGAGGAGATCTGAGAGAACAGAGAGGGGGTTGCAGCACCACTTAGCATCTAAGAAGTGTGCTTTCTTAAAGCCTGTGAGCAAAAAGATCCAAAGGACTCCAGCATCAGTGGAAAAAAATAACCACAAAGTCTCGTCTAATGGCTTATCATAAATGAAAGGTTAAAACAAAGCGCAGTGTTTCTGCTCCATGGCCTTCATCAGAATATGAAAATCCTATTATGGTCATGTCCTTGAAGTGTTTTGAGCCCATGTTTTTGCTTATTCATGTGACTAAGAGGCTTTTTAAAAAAACATTTTATAGCATTAATGAGATAGTGTTGTTGGGAGAGAAACAGGAAAGATGACGGAAACAGAGGGGATTGGTCAGGGGCCAGCGGTGCACCTGTCCTCATCGGGACAGAATATCTTTCTGATTGTTTACTGTCTGTTATTCTGGTGTAAAATCAATAAAAAGAATTGAGAAAGAAAGAATATGTTTCTGATTGGCTTACCTTGTTCATTGCTTCCACCAATGTACATGAGCAGCTTCCTCACCAGCTCCCCTGTGACCTGGTCAAACGTCCGCCCCTCAGAGGGGATAGCGGCGTATTTGGCAGCATCGTACCGCCGTACCTCGTAGCTAACCCCGTCCTAAGGAGGAAAGGCGGAGGGGAGGTCTTTGGCATCAGCAGTTCAACCACAGCCAAAGCCATCTACAAACACACAGCCATGCATGACTGGGCAAATGTAGCCATTGGTTTTGTGCACGTGCACACACACAGACACTCACACACACACAAATACATATGTGCACAGTTGTTGTCTTCCTGGGAACGAGAGCAGGAGAGAGGTCAAGCTCTGATGTAATTCACCTCTGACACATCCGTGTTGACAATCTGCTCCTGGGGATGAAAGCCCTGAACTATTGGGGTTTACGCTCATGAGGGGTCAATGTGTGTGTGTGTGTGTGTGTGTGTGTGTGTGTGTGTGTGTGTGTGTGTACGCGCGTGTGTATGTGCAGGCACGTG
>OMLF01026156.1:0-23037 GCA_900302615.1 Holocentrus rufus
CCTATCTGGTGCAGTTAGAAAATCTGGCTTCACCTTGCCACCAAGGGCTCTGGATCTGTTTTAAGTGAAGTTATGGGTTTTGGATGGGATGCTTGGTAATGCATTTAATAAATGAATTTAATGTGCATTTATCTTGATTTCAAACAGTTTCACACATGTTGCGGTCGGCAGCCACAAAGATCTTCACTCCAATATAGAAGAATGTGCTCTGTGGGCAGAAACACAGTCTGTACCCCTTTTATTGTGTGTAATGAAATAATATTTCAACAACTATCCAATTGCATATTCAGTGATATACAATTAAAAACAGATTGTCTCAGCTGATGGGCCAGCTTACAACAATGTCCAATACAACTGTAACAACCATACTGGCATCCTCATGATAGAATAGTGGATTTTTTTTTTTTGCATTTGCTCAGTTTTTCCTATTCAAGTGTCCACTCAGAAGTGTCATTTTCATTTTGTCGGTCGTCAGTGCCACCGCTTTAAAGGACCAGTGGAAACTCTGGAGTGCGGCATGCCCTTTGGTACCCTATACACTGCAGAGTATAGGCAGAGTTTGTTTTGCTTGCTGCACACAGTGAAAGCTGTTTCCTCCTCCAGGAAGACGATGCTCTCCCTGTGAGTGGGCTTGAGAGAGAGAGAGAGAGAGGGGCCTGACAGAGACGTGTTATCAAGGACTCCAGCTCAGTAACCTCCCACAGTGCCTCGCAGTGGCAAAACAGCGCAAATACAGGCCGCAAAACGCCATCACTATCACTCATCCAAATAACAGTAGCAGGGGTGAAGCCTGAGCACAGTGACTAAAACGGTTGTAGGAGGCAGACTTGAAGGTGTTGAAGTTGAGGTGAATGTGACTACAGGGATAAGTGTGGGTAAAATGGCCTGCAGGAGGTCTGCAGGTATGGGGTCCAGTGGACAGATAGTGGGGACAGCAGTGAGCAAAGTAGAGTGTGGTGGAGGTGCAGGGTTGAGGAGTGAGTTCAAAGTGGAAAATAATCTTTGAGCATCTTTGTCACTGCTGATTTTCTCTTGATAAGTGGTCTTGGCACTTTTTAGCTGAGTGGAGAGCGCAGATAGGAGAGTCTGGTAGTTCCTGAGGTCTGGATTCGCGCCATTTTCTCTCAGCTGCTCTGAGACCTGTACTCGAAGTGATGTTTCTCTTCCTGTTTCTGTTTTCTTCGTTTTGGTTCTATGAAATAGGTTGTCTTAAATATTAAACGACTAATTGATAATGTAGTTGATCATGTTGTAAATCATGAAATAGCCTAAATGCAGATTATAAGATTACATACAGGACAAAGGGTGCAGGGTGGTGGTGGATGCACAGGGCAGATACGAGTAATGCAGCATTTAAGTCTTTCTTAATACATTTTGTATCACAACAAAGTTCAAAGCTCCAAACCAGCCGGGTGATTTTGTTTGAATGAAGCAGTAAAGTGGTTCAAACATCATCAGTCATGTGTTTTTTCCTGAAATGAAACCAAGCTGCCAACCAAGCTTTGGTGTCAGAGTTACCATGACTACTTCCCACTACCTGTCTGTGTTTGACTTTAACCAGAAATGTTAACTGTAACCAAACATGAAGCAAAACACAAATAAGCCCGGGATAGTGTGTGTCTGCAAATTACAGCTCAATGATGGAACTATGTCCAAACAAACAATTAACAAGCATGGCTAAATTTGCAAGCGGTATGGCAATGGTGGTGCTAATGGGGACAAGTGGCGTATTCTCACCCACTTTGTCACAGCGGCTTAAAGTGTTATGAGGCTTGGCTGTCAGGATCTTAAAACACACTTTGGGAGCTTTCTCTGGATTTCAGCCAGGGATTAAATTAAATATTCTATGATAGGCTTTTATTCACTCACATTTTGAAAACGGACATATGTTCCCACTATGAAATCAAAACAAGGTTTGATGTCGGCCATTCTGGTGGTGTAGATTCAGTACATTTCAGCCCCTAATTTTGACTTGCCCTACTTTTCAAGCCCAAGGTGCTCCTAATTTAAACCAGTCTTGTCGAGATGATTTCTTTATGATGAGTTTAGGATTTTGTCATGTTATACAAGTGCAGGGTTCATCTGGGTTTGATTTCCTCCCCACTAAGATCCCCGTTCCCTGATTGGTGGGCTGGGGCCAGCTGGGATGGATGACTGAGAGCCTGAGGTATTTGTCCTGTAGCGGAGAGGCCTCTCCCATTGGTCCCTCCATAGGCCTGGGCCTCCTTTATGGTCCCTGGGGAACACAGCTGGAGGGAGGGAATTCATTTCTAATGGGAAAGCTGAGACTCCTTCTTTACTGTCTTATAAATAAATTAGACTTACAATTACAATGCTTTTCCAGTTTCCTCCAAATAAGCCATTATAACATTAAAATTTGGGTTCTTTAAAATTTTGCTATAGTAGAAAGAGTGCTCTCAGTATCACTCAGCGCCTATTGTTTAAAAAAAAAAACAGATCAGAAAGGCCCCTTTTGAAATGTCAGGCTCACTCTCCGGCAACCATAATGTATAAGGATTAATCTCCCAGCGCAGAATATGTCAAGTGTCAAAGCAAATTTGCTGTTGGCCGAAAGCATAAATAATCCCCCCATTCCTGATAGTGAACCGCTACATAAACTCTACCCCCTTGACCACCAGCAAGGCTGCTATCACTTCCCGTTACAATCACACAGCGCTTTGAATTGGCTGCCATCCAAAGAAACCAAATAGGTCAGCCTCCTCCAGTAAAAGGTGGTGAGAGGCAAAAGCCAAATGTATTCAAAGCCCTTGAGTTTTGCATGTTGAGAGTCGTCTTATTTTGAAATATAACAGTATAGATTGTGGAGAGCTGAAAATGGGCTGCATAGTAGTGTAAGGTGAATAAAAACATAGTCACTATGTAGACAAAACTGGCTGTGAATGCAAGTGCCTGATGGGGGTTTTCTTGTTTTTCCTTGACTAATTTTGCTTCGCAGGCTCGGCCCAAAGGTGAAGGTCTGACCCCGTATCAGGGAAAGAAGAGGTGCTTCGGCGAGTACAAATGCCCCAAGTGCAAGAGGAAGTGGATGAGCGGGAACTCCTGGGCCAACATGGGACAAGAATGTATCAAGTGCCACATCAACGTTTACCCACACAAGCAGGTACGGGTACCTCCCCGCGTTTTGTTGTCTCGGCCTGAAACACAGACAATGGCCCCTGTTCCCTGTCTGCCCTGCACTTCATTATCTGCTCAGGGAAATATTTCTCCACGGCACACAACATGGCATTGAAACGGTTTATGCTTTGCGACTGCGTGTTGTTCCATCGCCTTATAGTTTGACCCCTTGAGGCTTTAGGCTAATATAAGAGCTGCTTTGTGTTTTCTCTGTGGCCTACTGTAACTTGGTTTACTGTGGAAATTTAATATATGGGGATAACTTTTCAGCCCATTGTATTCCGCTGCTTGTATAATCATCCTGGAACTGGAGGAAGGCCCTGTACATTGGATCCTCCAGCCAAAACCTCCCTCTGAACTTGCATGCATTCATTATTGTATGTGCTACAGTATATAGACTAATAGCCTATTTCTTTGCTCCAGCGCCCTCTGGAGAAACCCGACGGCCTGGATGTGTCCGACCAGAGCAAGGAGCATCCGCAACACCTGTGTGAAAAATGCAAAGTCCTTGGCTACTATTGTCGCCGGGTGCAATAACACTCAGTGCTCGCCTTACACTCCATACATACTCCTCCAAAGTTATATTTTAGCTACTAAAAAGACCTGATAGTAAACTGTATTGTACTGTAACGCATCTAACCATTTGTCTATGTCCATAATGTATACTTTATGACACTATGACTCTCAGTATTAGAGCTTCATTGTGGTGGAAACCTTCTCCCGCACCTCTCAGTGGAGACTAGTACTTTACGTTTGCTGGGTCCTTTTGACGTATTCAGTCGGACCCTTACCATTATGTGAGTATTCATTTGAAGTCTTAACTATGAACAGTGAACCTTACCAACTGTGAATTAAGAAATTGTGGATCTGTCACTGTTGTGACGGACATCGTCATATTCGTGACGTATTTTTGAACAAAGTTCTGCATATCGTTTGCTTTTTTTCATGTAATGACTTAAGTTCTGAGACGGAGACTGTCTTTTACATGTTTGTATATTCCAGAAATAACTTAATGAAAAAATATAAGTTGTGTACCTTGATATTTTCTGTATAAAATATGCAACAAATCTTTACTAAGGAGGATATATTAATGTGTATCTGTATTATTATTAGTACTGGATGGTACATATTTTTTGAATATATTTTAAAGCCATTATTGTTTTGTTGATTATTACACTATGTGAAGGAATATGTTAGCCTACTAACAATTATTCTTTATACACTATGTGCCTGCTCTGTTTGGGGAAACCTCTTTCAGGTAGTTTGTGATGAAGGGTAAAGTTGCATGTGCATGCTGTTTTAGAGGACTGTCCTCTGTCAGTGAAACTGAGTTTATGGGAAAAAGGGAAACCATAGCAGAAATACCCAAAGTCTTACAACTCTTGGTGTTTGTGATTTGTGAAACACCACTTTATGTGCCTTAGTCTGAGTAACCCATAAAATGGATCTCTTGATATATTTGTATTAAGATGTATTAAAACATTTTGTTTCAGTGTGTTCCTTCTTCTTCTACTTTGCAACAAAATCTTTACATTCACATGTCTAATGAAGGAAGAGCCAAGTAAGATTGTGGTTAATGATCCATAGTGTCAGAATCTCTCTACAACATTAAATGATTAGCGGTTATACTCTCTATTTTGTCTGTTTTTTTCCCATGGCATAAAACAAAAGAACTAATTTGGGTCTTTCTTTGTATTCCATTGAACATCTGGCAAAACTTAGTTGTGGCAATGCAAGATCAATTTTTGCTTCATCGACTTCTTGTCTACGAAAACTGGCTGAAACTGCACGATGATACAAAACAGAAGACTGCAGTCCATCCAAACAGGCATCCTGCAAAGAAACACTTTGCCCATGCAGAAGCAATTATATCTGATCACATCGTAGGGCCTAATTCCCCTGGACGGACCTCACAAAAATAAATACTTAGATGAATAAATTCTTAGCGGAATGAAACTGACAAGTAAACCAGAGGGGGCAGAAGGAATGAGACCAGAGTGATCCCATTTCACAGCTGGTAATTAAACATTCGCAATCCCTCAATAAATGGACATGTCTGACAGAAATGGCTTAATTTCAGCCTACAATGTTTTACTGCAATAGCTTCTTTTCTGCTAGGAATATTGGCACGACACACCCTGTTAAGTAGTATGGGAACAGATGGCAACAAAACGCCCACATATTAAGTAGAAATGGCTTTATTTAATATAGTGAATCCCAAAGCAGCTGAAATAGGCTCATTACTGCAGTTTTTTGTTAGTATATTAAACCATTAAGTGTCTACTTTTTATTTGATAAATTCACATTGAATAGTAGGACACATTAACAGCCCAGCGCTTGTTTGCTACCCGTTGAAAGACTGAATTTATGCACCAACAAAAAGACTGCATCTAAGTACCAGAAGAACTATCATCAGTAATGAGAGGTAGCACTCTGTGCCCTGGCCGAAGGTTAGAACCACTGCAGATCTGACTATGTCACATTGAAATTACAGCAGGAGACGAAACTAGGACCATGTCCATTGCCCATCTGAAATCTACTTGAGTTCTCCACAGTCTGTGATAGTGATCCTCTTGGAGGTTCGCCCAGACCGCGAACCGAAGGACTCCACTTTCTTGACCACGTCCATTCCCTCCTTGACACTGCCAAAGACAACATGCCTGCCATCCAGCCTAAATGAAGAAAGAAGAGCTTTATTATCATTGCCCGGGACAGTCAAACGACGTGGAATGCACCAGCTAGGGTATGATATGGGATTTTAAGACCGATACTGATAATTTTGTATTGATACTGCTGACCGTAGATATTTCCAATGTTTTTCGTCTCTCAGATTTTTATTCTTAGCAGGATGGGAGAGCCTTTCAAGGAGCATTTTGAACTTCATGAGATACTGAAACTCAAAAGCCATATTACTGAAAGTCTCTAAAATTATCAAGATACTCAAGGACTCAAGGTAGATTGCTACCATTAAGAGAAGAATACATTTTTTTTAAAAACACCTTAACTCTGCAAAATTTTGTAAGCTGTTTCTGTAGCTGTGGTTAGAAAGGAATCTTAATCAGTAGTTGATGACATGACTGGTTGATGTCAAATATCAGCCCAATATAGTACTCCAACTCGAACACAACCTCTTAAAATGATCAGTTTCTCAGCACGTACCACTCTGTCTTTGCGGTGCAGATGAAGAACTGGGATCCGTTGGTGTTGGGCCCAGCATTGGCCATGGACAAGATACCTAAAACACCACAATGTGAAATAGTGTTTAGTTTTCTCTATTATTTAGATTTCACATTCTTCTAGGTCAAGATAACAGCACATATAACTTTTGCCTTAAAGCATGAAACATACTTTATGACAAGCTGCAAATTCATAGACAGAGAATTGGCAAATTCAAATCTTACTGTCAATTAAAGTAAAAACAGGCCATCATGTCATAACACATTGAGTTCATTATAAACTGGTGATTAAAAAAAAATTCAGCACAGTGCTGCCATCTGGAGGTGAAAAAGGAGTAAGACCACATTGTTTTCACACTTAATCAGAAGTGGAAAAGTAAGCAGGTATATCAACTCAAGTGCAGTTTTGAGGTACAATAGTCTATTTTGTGAGAATTAATACTTTTCCTGCACTACATTTCAGTGGGACATATTGTACTTTTTTAATCCACTACATTTACCTGGTGGCTGTAGTTAACAATTAGTTTGCAGAATGAGCTTTTCCATGCAAAACATCAAACGTGATACATTGTTAAAGTGTAATCTAGCCAACAGTATATGGAGCAGTTACAGCGACAACATTCAAATACTTGGTACAGATTAAAGTATCAAACACTAAAAGGAGCCATTTTTCACAATGGCTACTTGTACATTTCATACTTGATTACATTTTATGGCTAATACTAATATATTTTTACTTGAGGAACATTTTGAATGCATGACTTTCACTTTTAATGAAATATTCTTTACCATTATGGTATCAATGCTTTTACTTATGTAAAAGATTTGAGTGCTTTATCCACCACTGTACTTTGACTCACCTGATACCATTTCAGGTATAATTACAGGGTTCCTATCATGCCACAGAGGTGAAATTTTTATTGCTTTGCATGACCAAGTCGAAATGCTGTAATGTAAAAAATATGTGTCCCTGCCTTAATGTTGTTATTCAGCTCTGAAAAGTTGAGTTGGGGTTGCTCTAGAGAAAAGAGCTGCTGAAAACAACCTGAAAATGCCATGAAACAAGCTGGAAAATACATTCTGGCATACTGCTGTAAGTGACCCATTTGTATAATTCCCTCACTTCCCCAGACAATTTATCAAATTCCCTGACTAGCTCTGCCTGGAATACACCTCTGAAAATTCAATAATACTACAGAAATCCCATGACCAGTGGGAACCATGTAATTAACAAACTACAGCACACTGCATTCCCATCATCATCATCAGTGTGCGAAACAATCAAAAGAAGATTACCGGGTCCTGTGTGCTTCAGCTTGAAGTTCTCATCTGGGAACTTCCATCCATAGATAGATTTCCCTCCGGTTCCATTGTGGTTCGTGAAATCTCCTCCCTGAAACATACAACACGCCACTGACATCACAGCACCTTGACATAAATGATCATACATTAATGAGGCATGTTTACCTGGCACATGAACTGAGGGATCACCCTGTGGAAAGTGGATCCCTTGTAGCCGAAGCCATGCTCCCCTGTGCACAGCGACCTGAAGTTTTCTACAGGAAAGATTCCATGTCAGATTCTCTCATGACACGCATAACATGCATGATAAGTTTGCACAGGTCAGTGGTTCCCAAAGTGGATCTGAGAACCACCATGGGGCCCCTGGAAGGGATCCAAAGGGTTTCCAACAAGTAAAAACTAATTATGTAATCACTATTATTACTCTCCCAGCACAATGAGAAAATGCATAGGAATGGCTGTTTTGACAAAGTTTGACCCTCCCTTTTGATATGACCCCACGAACATGTCAGTTACACAACGTTATACTGTAAAGATGTTCCCAAATGAGAGTGCATCTAATCAAATGGAGTCCGTGGTCTCTATTCTGTTGTCTTTAATGAAAAAACCTTTGGAAATCCCTGTTTACCTGCAGTTTTCGGCACAACATCGGCGTTGAGCTGCAAAACAAAATGAAGTGAGTGAGGCCAAAATGCGTACATCGTGTTCCCTGTTTTGAAGGTTAATGAATCCGCACGCGACTGAATGGACACTGGACAGACTTCTCTGTTAATACCGGCGTTTTTTCAAATTCGTTCAACAACATAGCTACGTATATGCACTGAAAGCCAACACCATGCACACACATTTTGTCGTTGTTATTCTCAGCTCACCTCGAATGTTACTCTGCCAAGAGGCTGGTTGTCTGCAGCAATGTCAAAGTAGACGGTGGGGTTGCCGTTAGCCGAAGAGGGGCCACTGCTGCACAGTCGTGCCGCCGTAGCCGCCAAAGAAAATAATTTTACCCTATTTGATAAGATTAACATTGTTGAAGGTTGTGCGGATCAACTGACTTCCAGTGAAGGAACTGACATCCACAGGAGTGAAAGAACTGAGGGGAAAAAAAGTCACGCTGACATATGGTAGAGCAGGAAGTTTTTTTCCTCTTACCCGGAAGTGGATTTCCTCCGCGCTTGCTTGGTCGCCAAACGCGGAAGTGAGTTAGGATAACTTCATCTCATTCTTTTACTCATACATCAGTGCTTCTAACTCATTTGTTCAGTAATGGAGTTTCACAGTATTTTTGGTTCCACGAATAATCTTGCTGCTTTATTAACCCGTGAAAATGTAGTCCCCTCTTTAGATTTCACACAGGGTAGCAGTAACAGAGCAGGAATCATGCTGTTTAGTTGTGGCAGCAAAATAAAAAGAGAACAGCTAACAAGCTAGCTGGCTGCATGGATATATTATATGTTGGGTAGCTAACTTCAGTAGTCGGTAAAAACCTGTCAGCCCAGTTTTCAAACTGTCAGAGCTGATATATACCTTCCTGAGCTGCAATTACACAAACCTTTTCAAAGAGAGCCCCGGGAAATAAATGTTCATGTCACAACAAGTGGCCGCCTTTTGTTAGCTATGGCTAGCAAGGGATTATTTTAGTTTAACTATTGTATCATGCGCTTGTTTCTCCAAAATGCAGAATGTAACATGGTACACAACAAATGCAATACATACAAATTTACTGAAGGTTTTGGTAAATATTTGAGTTAGGTAGTTGTCAGGCAAGTTAAATGCACAAAAGACAAGACCACAGTGGCATACAGGTATCATCTGAATACATATTTATTAGATAAATATTAGGTTGTCACATCATCTAACTACATACAATTCTGCAAGACTAAAAATCACAATTAGTTCCTTTATTTTCTGACCAGTTTAAAATATGAAATGATTGTACATACAATGTACAAACATAGAGACAATGGCCACATTGCATGAATCACCTTAGATTGTACCATTTTGTTTTTTGTTTTTTTGTTTTTTTTCCATCTGCTCATGATATCAAAAATTGTACAAACTATGGATTTGGTTACAATCTTCTGGACCCATCCCTCCCAGCGAAGACGCCTTTCTCCCACCCTTCCAAGCGTTCCCCAGTATTTTCTTTGCAACTTTTTTTTTTCTTTTTTCATTATTTTTTTTTAATTTAGCACCTCAGAGTATGCAGGTGACAGACTAGAACACTTAGGCTAAATATTACATGTAAAACATAGCTGTCCCGGTTCCCCTAACAAAAGAGGTCAAAGTATATTACAGAGGGGGAACAAAATGCTGAGATACCCACAGACACTAACTAACAAGTTTCATTTTCCATATTCAGCCACTTCCAGTAGAGGGGTTGCAAGCTTTTTATTATTCTGAAGAAACAATGCACATTCCCAGGGAAAATGAATACATTTCTGTTCACATGTCTCTATATTCATTTACATATATACAGGCATCCTTGGGACGTTTACCCACTTTGACCTAGCCCTGCCCAAAAGATCCTCTCTAGGCCTGAATAGATGAACGTGCCCTTCCTCTCAGTACTTTTTTTTTTTCCTTTTTTATTTTATTTTATTTTTTGTTTTTTTTTAACAACTTCCCCCAGAGAAATGGCCCTTTATCGTGATTGTGCAACTACAGATTTGGGGTGCTGCCTAATACACAAAATTGGCTCATATGTAAAGAACAATATGTGAAATGATCGCTATTTCCATGGGATTGATCAAAGGTTTCATTTCAGAGAGCAAAAAACAATAAACAATAATGTGGCAGTGTACTGTTAAAAGATGGAGTTTTGATTTCACTGGTACAAGATATTTGATAATTCTGTGACTTAAATATGAAACAATATGTCACTGTGTTGTAGTGGAGCAAATCATATTTCGAAAACATAATGAAGTTTAAAATAATGTTAACATATAACCAAGGTGTTTTCATCAGTACATTGCTGCAGATGAAAGAAATTATATTTCTAACCTTACAGTTTAATAAGAGAGAAAACCAGTACAAAATAATTTACCAAAAAGAAAAAAAAGAAACAAAAATGGGATAAAAAATGTAAATGGTCTCAAGCTTTGAAAAAAGCCACATTTTCTATAACAAAAATAAAAACAATATTGTGAATTTCTTTAAAATATGGTTGCGATATATCTTTAAAATACCACTTGTGTATTGACAATTAGCAACAAGTATGATATTCACATGGTTCACTAATTACACTGAAAGCCAGCTGATACCACAGCTTTTGAAACCATTATTATTTGTTATTGATAAAATGTTAACGTAAATTCATGGATAGACAACATGGATAATTTTCAATCTAATACATCCGAGCATTAAAGAAAATATTGCTTCGAGCTGAGCTTGACATCTGAAATTTGAAATTACATGACATGACCATCTTGGCGTGATGCGGGGATGGGGACCTTGGAAAAATAAGACAGAGTGAGGCATCTGTCAATAACTATAGATCCTTAACTGAGTGCACTGGAGGAAAAGTGAATGGAAAGCACGATGACCTGCAGGAAATAGCTTATGAGACATTTGGACTGACTTGCCCAGGGGTGAGCAGAGAAGACACATATTGTATGCTGGTTACAAACAAAGTCAGTGGTCAGATGGAGTTTGGGAGCATACATGGTTAGGTTGGATGACTAATTATGAAAGGACAAACATTATCAAGATGATACAAAAATATTCACAATGATATTTACAGTACAATAGCTTTTCTTAAAAAATAATACATTTGCATACTGAACAGCACTCTTCTCAAAAAAGTGAAATTGAAAACAAATGTGGCAAAATGTCTGCTCCAATACTGCTTTAAAAACCACATCTTGGACAGTAGTGATGGATAAACTGTATTTGTCTTCCCCTATATCTTTGAAATCATTATTACCTCCCATCACACAAACAGAATCTCACACACACACACATACGCACGCAATCAATCTCAGATATGCACGCAAACACACAACAATCATACAGAAACAAGCAAACACACACATCTCCATTCTCATCCCCCTAACTTTGGTGATGTTGAGCAGTTTCCCAAAGATTTATGGATAGTTTAATTTTGCAGCAACAAAAACGAGGAAAAAAAAAATCTACACAAACAATATATCCAGCAAATACATGATAAATGTACTGCTGATATCAGCATTATCCCTTCAATGTTAGTGTTAAATAAATCATACTAAATCAGACAGAAATGAAAAACAAACATACAAACAAAGGGCTGTGGAAACAGCAACTGATAAAACCACACTATCTTTTACCACTTGGAATATCACTAGACAAGGGCTTGGCACACATGCACTTTGTAGACTACTTAAACAGTACATCATTTAACAGGGAGAGAGATACAACTTTGCAAAAATGCTGACACGAGCAACACTGGGCTCATGCAGAGCAGACAGCGTGGAAGGAGTTCTAGCTAGAAGCAATAAACGCAGCAGGATAGTCATAGGAACCCCATTCTCTCATATTGTACCTTTCCTTTCCATGAATATCACTCCCCTATAAAGAGAGATGATAACTATACAATGTGTAGAAGTACAAGTATGCTATTCTTGGTTTGCAACACAAACACAGTGTTTGTTTTTGCCTCTCTCGGGAGATGGCAGGCCAAAATCCGCTCCATTCCAGCTGTCAACCCTTAGAGGATTGAAAAGCAGGGATATCTCTTTTTGACAAAAATATATATATATCACAATTATAATTGTAGACAAAGTGGAAGCCGATCATTCCCAAAAATCTTTTTAAAGTCTTGAGGGAACAGCAAAAAAGTCATTAAAAAAACATTTTGTCGAGGACAGACAAAAGCTGAGCTTTCTAATTGATCATTTCACTTGTTTCCTTCTGTAAATAGAGATAATTATTTCTTTTTGCATTGCCTTAATCTCTTGTGCTTTTAAATGATGTGTGGCAGACAAAACAGTGCTACTAACCAGTCAGGGAAAGGAGCTGTGACACTGGGAAGCTGTGGCCTCTCAGATTGGAATAACAATATGGACATAATGCACACTGGCCAGATAGCGCAGGTTTTTTCAGTTATTTTTCTGTTTTATACAATGAATTCCTTTTCTTCTCAAAAGGAAACAAAATATGAATAAAAAATGCTACAACACTTTCCTAATGTGCACACATACACCTGTGTGGCATAAAAAAATCAACTGAATATAGCTGCACAGTTCAAAGGTATCGGCACAGGGCAAGAGGGCAGGCCGACCCTGCATGCCGCTGTGTGTTTGAGTTTGAACCTCTTTCAGTCAATCTGCGCTGGCGAATGAAAACTGTACAAGAGGAAGAAGAGAAAGGGAGTGCATCTTTGTGTTTATCAAGTACTGGGCAACCGCCCTGGGTCTCGGGAAAACGGCAGGCAGTCAGAAAAGTTTATATTCGTGTGTGTCTGAATCGCCTCAGTTGTTTTCGAAGAGTGAGAGAAGGTCGTCGTTGCTATTGCTGGGGAGGTCCGGGGGGTCCAGGTAGGACAACAGCTCATCTGGGTTAGCAAGCTCTGGAAGAAGCTGTAGGGAGCGTGCGTGACAACAAAATCTTGGTTAGGCATCCAAGTGGTCAAACATCACGGTAATGAAACAGATTATTACATCGTGCATCTATGGTTCTGATATCTACTCACATCTAAAGAAGGCTCAGGCATGTCCGACCCTGCTTGGCTGTCCAAGCTGTTGGAGGGGTTGAAGGCTAGGTCGCCATGGGGATGGTTGTTAGGGCCAGGCTGCTGTTGCTGCTGTTGTTGCTGTTGCTGAGGGGGCGGAGCCTGTCGCGAGGGCTGAGGGGGCCCGCTGTGGTGTAGCTGCTGCCCTGATTGGTTCCCAGGGTGGGGAGAGGCGTGTAAGCCCTGCTGCAATGAGCTATGCGACTGGTCAGTGCCGGCAGGATGAGGTATCTGTAGGGGGAGGAGGTGCAGTTCACGAAAAACATCCGTGATGAACAGAATATTCAAACCAAATGACAAAATCAAGCTGTTGATTAAGGGTGGAACCACTCCTACATTTTGTTTTCTTTGGAATTAACCATAGTGGAAATGTTTACTTTGTTGCATTTTTGTATCTGGATCACTTAAGTTCATGTTCCCCAATTACAAGTGGACCAGGCCTTAACAACAAATGTCACATGGACTTGCATTACAAGTAACTTGTTAATTGGCCAGAGTCATCCTGGTGGGGTCAACACAATTTTGATTCCAGTCAGTATAACTTTATCTAAGAATGACGCACTTGTCTGTCCTCTACAATAACTGACCTTCTCTGGTGTTTATACTCCATGAAAATCCATGAAGAAATAGCTAACTATGATCAACACTTGAGACTCGTTTTGTTATGCTAGGCTTTCCAAGCATGAGGAACTGCCGGCTTTAAGATGTCAACATCTGTCTCATTGTTCCCATAAAACCCAAATCTCTGGTGTTGTTTCCTGCAGTCGATTCAGACATGCTTGCTGTGAAAACATCTGTAGCCTATTAACATGAGGCACAGAACAAAGAGATGCCACAATGTAGCACGGACAGACTACTGGATAGACTAGAAAGTGATTGCAAGTGGTGGGAGAACTCACTGAGTCTGGCATGTTGTGGGAGAGTGGCTTGTCTTGGGTCATCAGGGTGTTGGGCATGTCTGGTGGGTGGGACAGCTGAGGACCATGCATGAAATCATTCATCGATGTACCACCGGGGTTGCCATGAGGGAAGTCAAAGTTCCCATGTCCCTGGTAACTATTGCCTAGCACACAAAACCAAAACAATAAGCATTCATTTTCATGTGTTGTTTAGCTTTTGGTCTTCAAGCTGAGCAGAATCATCATCATTATCTTAACCTGTTCTGTCACAGTATACTTTACAGGGACAGTGTTAAAGGATTAGATGTGAGAATCCTTTCATACCTTGGCTTCCATATTCATTGTTGTTTCCCCCTTGCTGAGCAGAGAGCGATGGGTAGGGTGAAGGTCCAGGGCCAAGCTGCGCTATCATCTCCATCACATTGGGCATGATCATCTGGCTGGGACTCATGGTCTTAAATCTCTTGGCCAGTGGTCCATCTGGATCCTCCTTAATGTGGACATCAGATTTGATAGCTACCGGCCGCCAACTACACGTTGGGTCAATAGTCACCTCCTCAAATTCCGAGCTGGAAAATACAGATAGAGGAATTTAGTCAACTGCTGAATTTACAAAGCGATTATTTAACATCATCAGTGGTTGTTGTTCAAAGTTCTCAGAAATATCAAATCTTGATAAAGAGTCTTAAATGTCTTAGATTTGAGTCTTACTTTTGGATAGCATTCAAGATTCCCCACATGTACTGGTCCACTTCGAGTCCTTCTAGCAATGCTGTTTTACTGAGGAGAGAAGAAAGACAGGAGTTAAAGGCTGAGAGAGACATGAAATGACATTGCAACTGAAAATATGTCTGATAAATAGTTCACAACTTATGCATCTGAGCTGGAAAAAAACTTACTTGCATACAGGACATCGCCACGTCCCCCGCTCACAATTCAGTTGTAAATATGATTCCAAATCAAAACACTGCAAGAAAAATAGCATCACACATTTGTTATCCAGTGCAGTATTCTTCAAAGGTTGCTCTTTCAGACTGTTGACACGAAATGTGTCAGTTTATCCCCGCAGCGCTTACCTGGACGTGTTTACAGTCATGGCCTCTTGCTGGAAGCTGTATCCGCCGGAAGGTGATTGGACATTTGAGAGAAACCTTGATGGCTGTCTGCTCCACGCCATCCTCTCCATTGAGAGTGGCATTGCCTGACGATGCTGCTACACTGCTGAAATTCCTCTTGACTTTGGAGCAGTTAGAGAGAAAAAGACACCAAGTGAGCAAAGACCAGGAGGAAAAATGAGTTCAGGGTATATATATTGAAGACAACGTAGAGCTCAACTGTGCTGGTACGAAATTGTGCTATTAGATATGAATGTGACCACGGGAATGATGGGGTTTGTGTGCATACCTTTGGTGATACAGTGCTCTGCAGGCAGAAGCCTCTTCTTCAGTAAGCCCTGGAGGACAGAGCGAACAGAGGGCCTGTGGACCAGCTGCAGCACAAACAAGTGCGACTGTGGGAAGAAACCATCACTGTTACTACATCATCTCAGTTGTTTTCTTTTAATGACTTCTTGTATCCCAAAGAAGAAGCCCTGACGCAGCCTTTTGGGAGACAAAATGTTTATTTAACACTAGACTTTGTGATATATATCATGTCCGGAAATCTTCTGCCTTTTTGATCTGACTTTTATTTATCTGGCTCCACTATTTTAATATTTTGGGATTTGTATAACCCTCCTATTATTACTTCTGGGACCTGGAGGTGTGTACTCACACAGCAGCAGGCAGTGACTGTGATCTGGATGGTGTTCCTTCCTGGCTGGCACACGTGTTTCAGGTGCAGGGGTTTGTGGGAGGTTTTATTGTCGCCCCGCTCGATGGTGAGGGGTGTGGCGTTGACGCTGACCTGGACCGATGCCGGCCAGTTGGTATTCATCTGACGGTCTTCATGGTGGTAGCACTTGAACTGCAACTCCAGATCCGATCTGCCAAGACAAGCAAGGGAAAAACAAAAACACTCATTTAGTGGGTATTCTGTGGGACTTACTGGGAAGTATGTGGGAAGTACTGTTAATAGAAAAGCTATTTTTAAAGCTGGATTCATAACATTTTGTCATAAATTATCTGATCTGTTCACTCAGGCTCTATGAATGCAGGTTGGATTGTGCTCAATGTAGTAATAATAATAAGTAATAGGAATAAAAATACAACATGCTCCATAAAAACAATAGATCACATAAATGTCAGTGAGTAATGAATAAAAAGAAAGAGTTATGAATCTTAAGAATTGTCCTTGAGAGCAAGTTCATAAAATGGTCTGAGCTCCTCAGGCAGGTGCTTCCATGGTATACGGACTTAAAACCTCAATGCTATGCTTCAAAATTAATCAGTAAAATGAAATCATAAAATAGGTTTTACAATGAACAGACAACTAGTGGAGGAAGGCTGAATTTGGGGTGATAGGATCATTTGGCACCATGTAGAAACTTTGTGGAAGCATTCTGAATGAGCTGTGGGCGTGAGAGGGAGTTTTGAGTGAGGTGGGAGTAAAGGGAATTACAGTACTCTAACCAAGAGGAAACTAATATGTGAATGACCTTCTCCAAGTCAGCTGAGGATAGTGGTTTGATTTTTGAAATAATTCTCAGCTACAGACAGCACAACTGCACAACTGTTCAATCTGCTCATCAAAGGTTAAATTTGAATCAAAGAATACCCATAGGTTCTTAACTACAGGTTCTCCTGCTGACTCAAAAAGTCAGGGGACTGTAAAGAACAACTTGACTTGACTTGTCCTTGAGCTGAAGAAAATTATGCTATGGAAATTAAGGAAGAACACTTTATGTTTGTGGATAGTTTGACTGAGAGAGGCCATGTATAGGAAAAAATGTATGGAGCCTAAGGCAGAACCCTGTGGGACTCCACAGGTTATATATGTACACAGGAGGATGTATTACTTCTTGATTCACAGAATGTTTGAAGAAATTAAGTCTAGTGTCTTGTACTTCTGAGAAGATTTTCAGAAATTATTTACATCGGACACCTATATAAAATATCTGGGAATAATATGTAATGAGTGCATTATATGTCAACACCGTGGGTAATGTGTTACCTCCACATGAGCGTCTGGTGTACGGAGGGCCGTAAGTGGAAGACGTGGTTGCTGACGGCCAGGTTATGCTCTAGCCTGAAGGGTTCCAGGACCACCCCATCCCGCACTGGGAACGTCAGGCGCAGCTCCTCGTTGGGGTTGGCTATGTGGATGGAGATGAGACAGAGTCAGATGAAATGTAGCTTTTGTATTTTTAAAGGAATAAAACTATTAAATTATTATTCATTTTCTTGGCAGCTGTCTGGGATTGCTTCATGGCACTCTGACGGCACAGACATTACTCTGCAGGAGGTTTACAAGATACTGACCTGGAGGAGGAGGAAGTGCCGTGATATTTGGTTTGATGTCAGGAGGGAAAGGTGGCTTGACGTCTTGGTTTGGCGACAGGTACGGAGGGATATTACTTCCTGGGGTCATTGGAGGGGTAGGGTTGCCTGGCACTGGGGAGTGAGGGTAGTTGCCCACCGGTCTGGGTGGCTATAATGTGAACAAGAGATAACAGAAAAATCAGTCAAAACTAGAGTATGATGACCAGTATAATAATGTCATCAAACTGAGATACCAATTAAGTTACAGTAATAAACTTACCCCATTCATACTGCCCTGGCTATACTGATATCCACTCCCAGAAAAGTTATTTGTTTGGCCATTGAAAGGTGGCTCTTGCTGTAAGGATGAAGTTGACAAAATTGAATGAGTTTTATTCCACCATTAGATATTTATATTTTTTGGTGAAAAAATAATCCACGTTTGAAATATTGATTTATCAATTTTAAAGGGTGATGAAACCCTAAATCTTTTATCGCAGAAAGGCATTGTTGCACTGACTTCTACATGTTAAAAGCTTAAACTCTGCTGCATTTTGACTATACCTAACAACATATGCACATCACATCACTGCAACAAGGTAAAATGTTAAACCACTAGGTGCCAGCAAAATCAAGATTTTCGGCTTGGTTTTATGCCCCTTTAAGTACAAAATACTTCCAAAGTGGATATATGGCATTTCAGTTTGAATTTTTTTTTCATTTGGGTGCATTTCCTAAAAGTGGCTCCAAAATCATAACTGCAATTAAGCAATATTCTACCTTGTAGTACTGGCCCATGGCACCACTGGGTGGGGGGTACTGGCCCTGGATCTGCTGTCCTGGCATCCTCTGGCCTGGGTAGTTGGGGGACGGCAGCGGCCTGGAGGCATTGGGGGCGGGGTATTGCCCCTGCTGGTTAGGGAACTGGTTGTTTGGTCCGTACTGCTGCCCACCATAGTTTGGCTAGGGAAGAAATGATGCAAAATATTTTCAACATACAGAAAATGATCTCGAACATGAAAGTGAATGTTGGGCTAAGTCCACTCACCTCCCCTGGGTAGGGTCTTTTCATGCCCTGCATACCCATGCCCTGAGGCCGGGGTCCTGCATAGCCTTGCTGGGGCATCCTTTGGCCATGGGCTCCAAAAGGCCCCATGCCTTGGCCCCTGGGCTGGTTCATTCCCATGGGTGGACCGCTCATGTTGGAAGCATTCATGCCTGTGCCCATGTTCCCAGGGAGGGATGGAGGACCACGGGGCCCTGGCTGGTTCATGAACTGGCTGTTGTACGCCTGGTTTGGTCCCATCTGGAAAGAGGAACTCATCTGGAAGACAAAACAGGTTCAATCAGCCATCTCAGAGTTCACTGTCAATGCTGGAAATGTGCTGCTTTAAAGAGTCTATTACAGATCACAGAAATATAGATCTAAATTCTAAGCAGGAAAAATGACTGGTTTAATGTGCAAACTGGCTCCTTAACACCATCTAGTTTGGCTCTTTAGTCACTGTTAACATTGATATGCCCTTGTTCAACAATACGCTTAAATCCACTTCTCTCAGCTCACTGTTTGAGTGCTATTGCTTGCTATGAAAGGATTGGAGCCAAAGTCAATGAGCACAAAATAGGCTCCCAAATAGTCGGTTTGATATTCATCAAAACATAATATGATGTGCAAAAAAAAGAAGTACCAAGGGCACAAAACCAATATTTTCCTTATCAACATAAGTGATCTCATCTGATACTATCATATTGTAATGGTTTTGAATCACCACAGTCTAGCTTTGTGTGCTTTGCTCCTACCGGTCCATATTGGTTCATGTCCTTGTTCTGCGTTTCCTGCAGGGCGGCCACAGTCGCCGTGGCAGTGGCGGTTGCCGTAGCAGCAGCTGCAGCTACTGCGGCGGCGGCGGCGGCAGCAGCAGGCTGGGTGAAGTCCGACGGAGGGCGGGAGTGTGGAGGGATGCCCATACCACCAGGTCCAGCATTAGGCCCTCCAGGGTAACTGTGACAAAGGGAAAGTCTTAAAATCTTATTTTTCTTCATGTATGTTAAGAACATCTGCCAAACAAAAAACTGACCCTTGCTTATAAAAAATTGCTGAAACTAGCGAAACTTTGGAAACAAGTGGAATCATCTGGCTCCATTGGCAGGATTTTTGTTGTTTTAAGAACAATAAAACTGAATATGAGATTAACTGAATGTTAAAATGGCTTTTCTTTGCAGTATATAACAGAGCTTTTTAATACCAGTTTTAGCTACACTCAAGGCACCCAATACATAATTGGTGTACTACTTAAAATTTAGCGGTGATTGACCTCTTAAAAAACTATACACACTGATCCGCTATCCAGACACTCACTTGCCACCAAAGCCTCCTCCGCCGGGGTAGTTGGGTCTGCCGTACATGCCCTGCTGCATGTAGCCCTGGTTGGAGTTCCCTTTGTTAGGGAACTGCTGCTGAGGACCAGGGAACTGGGGCGAGTTCATCCCTGGATTGTTACCAGACATACCTGAGCCCATGGGGTTGCCCCCAGGGTTCATGGGATTGTTGTTGTTGGCCATGGGATTGCCCAGCACCTGTTGGACATAGACATACACAGAAATAAACATGGGCATACTGGATGCTTTTAAACACGGGAGTCTGCGAGTTTTCATGACGTTAAAATGAAGACTTTTTGGGATATTTTTAATAGAATGAAGACCAACTTTACAAATGAAATAAACATGAAAATTTAAGCAATTAGAATATACAGTAGTTCTATGGGAACGTCCTGATTTCTCATCGGACAAAAAAGTGCCTCAAGGAAACTGCAACTGTATTTTTAAGATGGTCGATACACTTACAACTTACAACTTAAAATGCTGCATTTATCTATATTCAATACAGATAAATATCCATATTATATCCACATTACTATTGATTGTTTATCAGAAATCTCTTATGTGTAAATACCTTATGGAAGCATCCGTAATCATCCCTATAGTATCGTCACAATATGGATATTCAGGCATTCAATCAAAAACATGAAGGGGAAATAAGTAACTGCTTTAATAAACCACATGGACCAAAAGCCCAAACCATCATCAAGCGTTACAACTTCGCTTAATGAAGTCAGTTCTCCGTTGAGCTGGAGATAGCATGACTCATTTAGACCCTATGGGCCCTGTAATAAACCCTAAAACACTTGCACTCCATCGCTGCGTCGTGCATGAGATCTCACCTGGC
The DNA here is from genome assembly GCA_900302615.1 of Holocentrus rufus. Lineage (NCBI taxonomy): Eukaryota > Metazoa > Chordata > Actinopteri > Holocentriformes > Holocentridae > Holocentrus > Holocentrus rufus. Next base: position 20,862 of record OMLF01026156.1, read on the forward strand.
TCTGGGAGGTGTTGGTCACGCCCCAGACAGTCGTCACGACAGACAGGGAACCTGGAGGCTGATTGGTGTTCTGTTGCCAGGGAACCGAGTCGTAGGGAAAAGACCCATCTCTGCGAGGAACAGACAGAAACGCACCGTGTCAGCGACGTAAAATGTCAAAGTCGTTTCACTGCACAAATGTTTGTCGTGTAGAACAGTACAGTGGCATAAAGCATATTTACACTGGATGAATGATAGGAAAAGACAAAGGTTTTATTGTTCGGATTGTAAAATAAAGTCACGTTCTTCCGCTTTCAATGTGTTGACACTGGGCTGTAATTATTAACTACTAGCGGTAGTAGCGGTTGTGAGGTACTGCTTGTTCCTACTGACCGTGCTACAAACAGTTAGTCTGGCAGTTTGTCTGGCCACTGATCCATAAGGAACAGTGGGCTTCATGTGGAGAGAAAGGGCTTTCCCCGAGGGCCCGGTCTGTCTGTTCACGCACAAACACACACACACAAACACACACACACACACACACACATATGGACAAGTCCGCGCAGTAGTGTGAACACTGACCCGTGTGAGAGGCTGGGCTTCATGGAGCTCATGGGGGGCTGCATGGGCACTTTTCCCGGAGGCTCGTTCTGCCTGCTCTTCTGATGACGGAGGAGAAGGAGGCGTCCAAGCTCCTCACACCAGGAGGACAGCAGGGCTGGAGGACAGAAGGAGGAGAGAAGGAGGAGGAGGAGGAGGAGGAGGAAGAAGAGAGCAGAGGAAGCGTGTGTTAGTGTTGTCACACTCCTGTGAGAAATAACTGCAGAGATAACAGCCCTTCACGGCAACCACTACAAAACCTCCCACTGAGGGAGATTGAATGTGTGAGAGGAAGAGGGCAGATGAAACATAAACAACAAAGGAACATAAGCTTCTGAGCAAAGTAGGAAAACAAATTGAAAAGCAATGGCCCGGCTGACAGAACAATGTATAAAATCCCCGTAAGAAACAAAAGGAGGCGGCTGATATACTGCAATACAAAAGCTCAACCTCCAGCCGGCGTGTCACTGCTGCTCCCGGCCACTAGGGTTCACTCTGGGCCTGCAGATGGACTCCAGCCCTTCCCTTCTTCCTGCCTACCTACCGCTCGGTTAGGTAACTACCACAGAGTGCGTTTGATCAAATCATATGCTTTTCATCTGCAGTGCATCTTTTTTGCACTGTGCCAACTACAAAAGACTCACTTTTCCTTCCCTCTCCCTGCCTCCTTCTGCCCCTCTCTCCGGCGGCAGAAAAGAAAAGGGAATGTGGATTCAATCAAAGAGGAGGGCAGCCACCTCCTCTTATGATTCACAGCCGCGGCACTTCTGGGCTGAGGAGCGGGGGTGAAACAGAGTGCTCAGTGATTTCAGCTATGGCTGCAGCTCACGCAAAGCCACGTCAATATGACAGCAGCGCAGACTGTCCTCGCAGGCAGATCCACCCTGCTGCCAGACACAAGGACAGGCCACCATGGCACATATTATACCGAGAGAGATTGAAGAGAGAGAGAGAGGTGGGTAGGGAAGAATAAGCAGGCAAGAGACAGAGACGGATAAAAAAAAAAATAGAAAGTGAGTGAGTCAGTGAGTGAGTGAGAGAGGAGACAGCAGGCTAATGGGGCTGATGGGAGGGAGGAACAAACAAAAGCTTCTGACTCCCGTCATAAACATGGCAGCCCAGAGATTTGACCACACATGAGTGCTTGCACACACCGTGCATGCCTACTCATTCGCAGATAAGCACACACACACACATTCCGAGTCCATGCATAAAGAAAAGACAGGCTCGCATTCATACATGTGCGCGCCGACATACACACACACACACACACACTGTCAAAATAAATAGGACACGAGATGTCCTCTGAGTGTGCCAAATTTCCGAGCGTGAGAACAAAAAGGGAATTTCAATATGAACGCTCGCAGACAAGCGCACACCTTCTCCTCTTCCCCGCAGCCCACTTGAGGCAGAGCATCTCACCCCAAAAGGCACCTCTCCTTTCATTTGAACACTGAGCACACCAGCCTCGCTCTGTGTAAAGATGAGGGCTGGAATACAAAAGACATGTACAGATGGTGCCAGCAGTCTCCCTGCCTCTCCCTCCGCCTCCCCCCTCCCCCCCTCCCTCCCTCCCTCGCTCCCTCCCCTCCTCTCC
>OMLF01026157.1:0-22871 GCA_900302615.1 Holocentrus rufus
TGAGTGAAAGTGCAGGCCGAACTCTCTGCGGGGATTTTGATCTGAGACATTTGTAATGGATTATTTGGAGACCACATATGCTGTCCCACCACCGTGCACAGAGGCTGCTCTAATGGCCATTCCCCCAGAGTCGGCCCGCCGTCGTCAGGAGACCTGTAGATATGCCAAGAGGGGGCTTATTATATTTCCTCCTGGAAACCACCTAGCCTGCGCATATTAACGGACACTGGGGATGTTAGCTAATGTGTTTAGACATTTAATCTGGTTTTAAAATTTGATAGCCATCTCTCGCAGTGATGTATTCCCTAACGTTTGTGTGTTCAGTTAGAAAAACAAACTTGCAGTCTTAAGTCTGACAGTATTACATGTCATGTTCACGTACACGGCAACTTTATTGCGTAGATTAGTCTCAGGTGCTGTTGTGTCCCGGCTGCACATAAGAAAATCAGTGTCAGACTTAATAATAACATCAGGTTGTTTTCAATATTGTTTGTGAAGCACAGTTGTTACATGTAAATAAATTGCACTTTAATTTGAAAGTTATCTTGTTTACACTCAGAGCTGGGTTGCCCAGTGGGATTAATTCTTGTAATCTTAGAAATCTTGTATCTTTTACTCTGAACCAAAATTATTCTGTTAGATTTTCTTTTCCCCTTAACATGAATTAGACCATTTTTAACAAAATTGTCAGATATTTTTCAGGGGTAGACCCAATTTTAGATAAAGTCTCTTGTAGGAATTTTAGATAAGTGATCTTAACCATATTGTTAACTGCTTTCATGCATTTCAACATATTTATGGTATCTGATCTGAAGCAAATTGAAGTCTCTGCTAACATGACAGCTCTTTCGAATCTTATTTTCATGCCAGACTGTTTATTATGATAACAAATGTTCATTATGATATCTAATCTTATAACATCTACTTTTGGGGTATAAATATCAAAGACAGAAAAAGCCATTTGTGTTTTGCCACTAATGTCCATCCGCTGTTTGTTTGTTTAAACTTGTGTAGCAAGAGAAACTCTGCAGCAATGTGTCTCTGGGCTGAAATAATGGATATCGCCCAAGCACTTTTCAGCCTCATTAGAAGATTAATGGGCAAGAAGGTTATCATTGGGTAGAGGCGAGCGCTCTTGGAAGGAGAATGTACATTTTTGGCATAATTGTTGGTAAAAGAGCATATGTAGACGGGGCAATTCCCAGAAATCCTGTTTCTTTGACAGTGAGCAGAATGCTGGAGCTGAATCAACTCTCAGTGCTTGCCATTTATAATACTGCTCCAAGCAGTTAGTGTGATAAGGGCTCGACCCTGCTGTGCTGTGCAAATGGATATGAGGAGTTGCACAATAACTCTCTTAAGGAGTATGGGAAATCACCTTTTTGCTAATGGGATTCCAAGAAGCTGTTCCTTGAAGCTGCTCAGAATCAGAATAATAATCGCTTCATTTGTATATCTGCTGTTGTAAACAAAATTTATGCAGTTTTTATGCAATCAAAACAAACAGAGGATACAGAATCAGGGTTACACAAGTAAAGAAGAGCACCAGAGCTCAAATAAAGACACATCCATTAAGGTGGGAGTGGAATATATGGATCCTGGTTAGAGTAAGGGGCCACAGGTTGGGGGTCTGGTCTGGACCTTGCTCAGGGAGGGATAAAAAAAACCCTGGCTTGTAAATTGTCTCGGAGAATTTGTCATTGATTGAATATCAGCGTCACAGACATTTCCTCTTAAGCACATACCTGAGGACCGTCTCTCACCGCAGAGCACATTCCTCGGCATCGACCTGGTTTGGATTACTTGCTCGTTAAAGTGGCTGGTGTTGTGCTCTATTTTGCGAGCCTATGTTTAAGCAGGTGAGTCACTGTGCAGCCCTCGGTCCAGGGGTCTGTGTGTTCATTTTTGGTTCTTCTTGCTTCCCGGCACCTCCGGCTGCATGGAAATTGACTGCAGGTCTCACAGGTGGTGCCAGGGTGATGCTCCAAGAGCTTAACAATGTCTCCACTCATAGTTCCAGTATCTGTCATCGTGTTATGGTAATCTGTGTGTGTCAGCAGAGCCAGCGTGGCCGCCGCGCTCCATCTGCTCATCGTAGCTTGGATGAACCAGTGGTGTGCGCCCACTGGGCAAATCATACCGGGCAGTCGTTTGCATGTACTGCTTTAAATCTGTAAATGCTCTTGACTTCTCCTTTCTTGTCTTTTTCTCTCTTTCCAGTTGAAGTGGAAGTGTAAAAAAGACGATGAGATGAATGGCGGCTACTCTCAAGACGTTCTTTCCAGACTTCTGCAAAAGGTGGACATCCTAAAAGTGAAATAATTAGTGCAACAGTGCCGCAGAGACCACTGATAAATAAATTCATTCAACCTTTATTTTACCTCAAAAAGCCATTGAGGAGGTATAACAATAAAAATAGTTCAAATAAAGGAAAATAAACATGTTACTGAGAAAGATAATAAAAGAAATAAATACAAGTAAAACAAGTGGCAATAAAAACAGCTAAAATAGAAGATAATAAATATGTTAAACTTGCAGACAGTAGCAGTAGAGTTCCATCTTTTTCTCTCTGTCTCTCAGACTAGAGAGAGCTCCTCTGTAACAAACCCCGTCCACAGAGTCCGGCCATGTTTGAGGTCTGCATGACATCAGCGTTGTGGATGTTTTTTTTTTTTTCTTCCCCTTAAACAAGGCCCATTAAGTTTTGTTGCAGTGAAAGTGCTGAGGGCAATGTTGTAGTGCCCTTTTAAAGCCATGCACGCCATTGTTAGTGCCCCTGTTACCAGGCGATTTAGCGGTGCCAGGGGATTCACTAGGAAATGTGCTCTTCTCATGCAACCCAGTACCACCTTGTGCTGTGATCCGCCACGAGGGGTTTTTTCAGCGGGGCGTAGGTTGGCCCTGGAATGAGGATAGGGCAAGTGTCACTGACGTCAAGCTGCCCTGAAGAAAGACGTATGAATTTCTCTTCTGCACGCACTCAATCAATACGGTCCCAGGCAAGAAGCAACGGGTCAGAGCAAAGACTGCCCAAAAAAAAATAATAAAACAGTGTTGTTGCTTTATGAATTCTTATGCAAACGGAGTGAAATCGGGGAAAGTATTATGTTTAAGATGGCAAGCTCCGATGAGTGATGGTTAATGGTTTGGGAGAGTAGAAATAGCCACCCCCGTGTGGGAAAGCAAGCATGTGTACGTGTACATGTGTGTGGATTTGTGTACTTTGGCAATTCAAAACATTACATCTTCTTTTAAGGGAAAAAGAGACATATTAAGATATTTAGATTTTATGAAATAGGGGCCTTCGGAGAGTCTCCTTTGTCACTGTTGGCCTGCTCCAGAGTGTCCTCGGCAAGCATTAGCATTCCTGGCCTTCCCCATTCCCAGAGAGCTAAATTTCCAGGGAGTGGGATTCTCAGAGGCCTCAGAAGCGTCTGCTCCGGGGCCGGGGGGAGGGATTAATGACGGAGGGGCTCTGCTGAAGGTGACACGAGCCCCACTGCGGCCGAGACAAACCCTGAGGAACTCCAGGACAGGCAACAACAAAAAAAAAACTTTAATTATGACGGCATCTGAGAAGGATCAGGTGTTCGCCTCCCCCGGCCAAGACCTCTCCCCAGGCCTCCTCCTCCTCCTCCCATCTCTCTTGGGCAGAGGGTCAGGGAGTGACCTTTGGTGGAGCCGCTCTTCCTCCTGCCTCCCTTCGTCCGTCCGATCCGTCCCTGTGCTTAGTCTTAGTGGCAGGGAGCTGGACGAGGGCCACGGCTAATTTCAGCCTCCATACCAGAACATGGTTTATTGAAGGTTCTCACTGCAGAGGGACAGGCTAAAACCATGACATCCTGCATTGCTCAGATGTTCCAGGCTCGTCTCTTTTGAGATGTCACAGAGGTCTCAATTTTGTACATGTTGTTACTTGGATCTTCTTTGCAATGTCACTGGCTCCTACCCAGAAAAAAAAGAAAGCTATCATTAGAAATTTGGTTTTATTAACCCAACATATGTTGGATCCTTGCTTTTATTCCAGAGGACTTGTTTTATTCATCAGTGTTTTGAGTTTTTGAATCTGCAAATGCTTTTCCTTTGCATGGTTATGGTTTGTGTTTTAACAGGAAATACTAGTTTGAATGTTCTCCATATCTCCTTCCCCTCTCTTCTACTCTCTCATTCTTGTTTTTTTGTTTTTTACCTCCAGTACGGGGATGTTTTGAATGTGATTGTATCGAGTAAGAAGAAAGGAAGTGCTGTGGTCGAATTTGCAACTGTCAGAGCAGCTGTAAGTACCTAACTCTTCCCTGGTCGGTGTCGTTTTTTTATCCCTCCACGAAAATCTTTTGCATAACAGGCATTTGCATAGAACCGCATTTGTTTACCCCTCACTAGCCTTGACCTCCAAGGTGACCTGCTGAATTTGATTATTACAAAGAATGACACCTGTCACAGATGCATCCCCAGGCCACACACTGCTCGGCCCAAAATGGTGTTGTTCTAGACATGTTGTACTGTGGAGTTCTCTGTGTGCTGATGGAAACCAGCGAACGGAAGGATTTCAGCCGCCTCATTGTTCCCCAGTGTCTGAGCCCTTGGGCCTTTTATTGTGATGCTGTGCTGTTTTGTTGTGGTTCCCCCACCACGGCGTGTGGTTCCTCTCCAGAGAATAAATCAGCCGTTCCACCGGAATCCCGGCTCAGGGTCTGCGGTCTCTGCCTGCACATCTCTGTGTCCCAGCCTTGCTCAGGGGATTTGGGTCGGTTAAAGGCCCGTACCGGTGTTTGAGCCTATTTAATACAATTCTTCTGCAGTTCACATTACTACAGAGCCATTTCTAAAGCATGCCATAATGTTATAAATGTTTGAATGTGTTTTTCCTGCCTTCCAGGCTGCTATTCCTTTCCATCCATTTAAGTACTGTACAAAAATCAACTTGCAGAGAACTGAAACTAGATAATCGATCACAATGAAAATCTCGTCCGGGTTTATTTTTTTTCAGAGTTACTTTAATATTGTATGTAATAATTATAATTCAAAATTCATTCATTCAGTTATTATGATTCAGTTTAATGGCTGTAATCATTTTAAAAGTCAACAAATCTTCTGTGTTCACGTGATGGTGGAAAAACAAATGATAAGCAAACCTGGACATTGTGAAAGGAATGATGTGGATGCAGCTGCTTCTTGCTTCAAAAAAGTTATCATAGTCTGGATGTGGTCTAGTCTGTCATAGTCTAACTACGAAGTAGGAAATTAGTTTTTCCAATTTATTAACAGCACATGAATGCACCATTCGTCTCTGCTTTGCTCGGAAAGCAACACACAGTCTCTGCCAGAAAATAGTCCCCGAAGAAAAGATGCTTTACAAAGTAAATTCAAATGTCCGTGACTTCTACACCCACGCACTGTTAGCCTGAGCAGCAGAGCATTATTCATACTAAAGAGATAAAAAAGAAAATTTAGTACATATTCAAAAATGTAAAGATGTGTGTTATGTTGTGGAAATGCTCTGTAGTAATATAAGGAATCTGTGCAGTCTGGTAAATGAACTAAAATATGACACGTTTGTATCTGTGTATTTTCTCTTAAGTATATTATACCACCTGCTCAGCACAAAGTTGAAAGTTAGAATAAACCTTTACAAAATTGTTAGGAGAAAGAGTTCTTTCTGCCTTAGCGGTAGAAAAACCGTCCAGTCAGCAGATCCATTCACAAATTGTTTTGTTTCTTCAGGATCTGGCGTTTAAGAATGAAAGTGGCCTAAATGAAAACCCCTTGAAGATTTCGTGGCTTGAAGGACAGCCAGAAGTTGTTGAACAAGTGTCACAACCTGGACGGTTTACGTCTTCACAGGTAAAATACCAGTAAAATGCTAACAATCAAACTGCTCCATAAACCGAATGTGCTTAGTTGTAATTTCCTCCCTCTCCCATGAAGTATAATGTCAGCCCTATGTTACAAAATCTTCCCATGTACACCGCTTCCAACACAAATACTATTTCCTAAACACTGTCCCACAAAGAGAGGTATGTAAACCTTCTGAGATTTTATTTTTGTATCAGCGGTGCAAATATTGCCCCAGCGCTTGCACTCCTCTCATCTGGCCTAGAACAATGTGTTTGGTTAAATGTGCCTCAGTTTGTTTGCCTTGGAGTGGCGAGCAGTTGGCCCAGCGCTGGCCCGAGGCCCTTGGTCCGCCACTCATTAACGGCCTGACCTGGGAGACCCCAGGAATGTTGTGCTTCACACAAAAACCCAAGAGGAGCGCTGCGCTATAATGGCAGCCTGGCACGAGAGGCCGCCCGAAACACTCCAGCTGCTGCCAAGTCAGCCTACGTCCTCATAGCTCCTGACAAAAAAGCAAATTGATGTTTTGTTTTTTTTTTTCTTGTTAAAATGTGTGTGTGTTTGTGTGTGGTGGGGTTGGAGCTGCTCAGTTTGAATATGAAGGATTTTATTGTTGCATAACTCAATTTGTAGCCAAGAATTTCTACAGAGAAGCAGAATACCTTATTGATGAAGACTGTCTAAAACATTTCCCCGCTCATGAAATTATGTTGCCTCTTGTGATTTGGAAATCACAGTAGTCAGTATTGCAATGTTTTTTTTTTTTGTTTGTTTTTTTGGATGCCTAATATTTTCCTTTTCACTGCCAGCACACATGCAGGCACCCCAAGCACATTATCTCCTTTCCTGTCCAAGGATAATCTCATTTCAGCTATGTCCATTGAGTATATACAAAGTTTTTCTTTCTCGTCATTAAATTAGAATGATGTCATGTTTTTTTTTTCCAACCATACCCATTGCACGTCTCCTATGTCGCAATGATTAATTTTACATTAAGGAGTTTAAAGATCAGTAGGCCCACCCCCTCACCCCCCTGTCTCTGTCCCCAGAGCTGCCGGTGAACTGGGTTTCACCCTTCAAACCAGCGTGGCGTCTCAGGCCCCCTTGTCAGGCCTAACTTGTGGGGCTCACAGCCTGCGGACTGGGACTTGTCACACTAATCTGTTTTAATGTTATTATGGTAACCGGGTTTGCCTTGCAGATATCCGAAGCTGATTGCTTCATCTTTTTTTTTTTTTGCACCGCGCCTGAGAATGAAAACATGACTATGGCGGGATAATTTTGACTTTAGCCCTCAGCGAAAATGCACCTCGCTAAAGAGACATACATAAGACATGACATAACGGGTGAACGAGCATGGATATTACTAATAATGTTCCACATCTGGCCGGGGGTCAGTGGACACCGAGGGGGGAGAGAGGGATTGACAGAGATAGAGGGGGAAAGAAAAACGGAATAAAAAGACAGAGCCTTGGAGGTCCCGTCCCTGGGAGTCGATGTGGAATCCAAAAGTCAGGTCCCTCTCCTGTCCTTTACCCCTCAATAGCTCCCTCTCTCCCCTCAGCCAGCTGCAATCACAGAGGAGCAGCTTGGGCGAGGACTTGGTTCTTTAACCTCATCAATCCAGCTTTAGTGCTGAGGGGGTGAAGGTCTCACTGCAGGGAGTCCAGAGACACACACGTATGACTTCACCCCCAGCTTCACTTCCCACTCTGCCGGGCTTTATAAATCAGTCTGGGGCCAGTGTGAGGGACCCGATACAGCTGGGGTCCCAAACTCCCTCGAAGACCCCCTCAGGGTCTGGAGACCTTGAACATCACTTACTATACCATGGTGTGTTAGATTTACACCGCGCTGACAGACAGACACTGAGAGAGACCCCTTGACCTGCTGAATACAAACGACATGTTCCTGGCTCCGTTTCTGTTCTGCTTGTCCACAAAGGAGACAGGGACATCATTTTATCATGACATGATTTGTGACGGGCCCTCGTCCATTCACCTGATTTTTCTTGCCGTGGATATTAGGATTCAAAGTGGGGAGTCCTTTGACTTCCACAGTGCGTGGAATTGCTCCCCATGCTCCTGACTGAATTCACAACTGGACGGGATTTAGTTTCACCTCCAGAGTGTTCTTTGTTGTGTTTCTTTGGCCCTTGCCATAATAAATGTTCATAATGAAAGCTTGGGAAACGAGTAGTTTCATGAAAAAAGTGCCATAAATCATTCACATGTATGACAGTGTAATGTACACAGGTGCAAATCTGGAACCGCGAATGAGTCATGTTGCTGACACAAAGCATGAATGAGCTTGAAGTAAATAATAATTTCATATTAATTGCAGCAAGAGAAACTATGTAGGGCTCAAAAACATGTAAGTGCAGAGCTGTCCCAAATGAGCTGTAAATAGTTACTGCATCACAACAGGATTTCCAGTCTGTGGACAACTGCAGGGATTCCACACAGTATGACTAATAATTCATATCTCATCTCCCAGACTGCCTCGGATATGGACTCAGTATCCAACCATCTGCTTTATCCCCCGTCAGAACTCGCACTCATGTCTTGAAGTGTGACGGCATCGTGAATCACCGCGGCATTATTTATGGTTTATTGTATAGTTAAGTATTCTGTATTTTTAAAGTGCGTCTACAGCTAAGGATTTAAATCTGGACTTTTGCACGCTGGCCACTTCCATAGTGGAGAGGCGGAGAGTCATCGCAGACTTGTCACGACACAAACCAGATGTTGCAGATCAGCTATTCTGGGATCGTTTTTCCAGCCCGCCAGTTCCCTCGTGCTAGAAAAGTGCACTCTCACCTAAAATAGCCCCTGAGTCTGGGACGGATGCATGTGGCTGTGGAGTATCCAACCCTGGACTTAGCTTCCTCTGTATTCAGATAACGGACCTCTAGGATGGAGACCAGCAGGCTTCCATTGAAGATTTTTTAGCAGTGAATAGACCTGAAAGGAGCAGATTAGTCAATTGTCATCGCTGGCACCGTATTATTAGGTTTATACGAGGTTAGTTTGGACAGGGAATAGAGAAAGAGGTGGACCAGAAACTATAAAGGCCTGGATGAAATAAAGATCTGACTGTGTGACAAGGCTGTCAGAGGAACAAAATGCCACACACTTTGTACAAAAGAAATTCAGGATTGCTTAAATTCTCCCTTTAGACATGTTTGCATTTAGTTATTAGACATGGAATGAATTGTCTGGTGTGATTGTGATGTGGTGAAAATTTTCAAATGTTTGTGTGTTTGAACGTCTTCCCGACGCCTTGAGATATGTCTTGTCCATCACACAGATCATGTGATGAGGGAGCTGTTGTGAGTTGGCTTGGGCCTCAAGAAAAATGTCCAAATGGGTAGTTTAGTTTTATAATAGGTCCTGACATGATACAGACAGCATAAACTATCAGTTTCACAGAAACCCTCGTGTGAAAATCCCTGTGAAGCCGTGCAGCATATTTCAGTAGCATTACATTGTGCTGCCAGATGCACTTACAACAGACGACCCCCTGTCTCCTTTGTCAAACAATATTCATGAAATAGTTTGGTACCCGATAGAAAAATATATCAATTAAAGACATTTTTTTAAACGACAAGGTTTCTTCATGTGCTTAAGAATAGCAAGTTTACATTTTTTGGGAGGAGAAGTTGTACCAGATGTGATGGGAACAGCAAGATGGTCGGTCAGTTTGTTCAGTGCCAAGATAATTTGTCTCCAATTACACCTTCTTTCTTCTCCTTTCAGCCATGAGGCTGCCTGCTTGTTGAGCTTAAATTTGTGTGACTCCTCGCACTGAGGAGTCCCTGTGAAGATGACGGGGTGCCATAACAGCCAAGGAATCGTGTGTGTGTGTTTTTTTTAAAGTACCAATACTAACTCCAAAAATGCAAGTTGTGTTACTGGTTTAAAGTTACCTTTATATCTTGATTTAAATTTTATTATAGAATATTTTTTGTTCCATTTGCTTTTCTAAGATCAGACAGTGCTTGATTGTTTTTATTTTTTTAAATGCATATATCCAACTTGTCTGATTGAAATAATCTATCATTCAGGCTTTATAATACCATTTCATGACTTGCTGGTGTTGAAATTAAGCCCTAAAAATGTATAAATATTTGTGTGGTTGTGGTCGTGTCCGCACCTGTGTCTGTTTGTCTGTTTGTCTCCGTCTGTATGAGATTGCACAATTTATCGCTCCCTATAAAGCCGTTATAGCATGCATGGGCAGCACTGTTCAAAGTAAAGCCTGCATGAATGAATGGCTTTTGTGCTGCTTATCAAGGACAAGTAACCTATACAGAAAAGGCTGACAAAGTGCCAACACACCCTAGTTAACAATCGATTGCCACCACTCTGTGACGCAGGTGTGCCTCAGTGCAGGGCATGACAAACTACCCAGGAATTGCTTCAAGGTTCAGTTCAGAGTGAAACCTTGTTTGACGTGCCTGTCTAATATAGGCTTGTGTGTCTCTCCACCTGGCATGTAATATTGTGCCGCTTGTTGTCGTGCATAGCCCAAGACTATAATTCTTCTCGAAACAGTTAGGTGTAAGTGACAGACAGGGCTTATTGCCTCCATGGCGGCTCCTGACTGTTAGAAAGCCAAACAAATGTCAGACCATCGGGGTGTGTAAACAATCTTATACAAGCACTCTAAAACGTTGACACGAGCAGTTCTATCTCCAAAACCACCAGTCTTGGAATTTAAAAGTTATTTTTTCTTTTACTTCCCAAAAATACAAAACAGTACATATTTCAATACAAAAATGTTTCACAATATGTTATTTTCATAAAACATACAATAAACAGGGGCAACGCTATCCAGTTTAGAAAGGGAAATGCCAGAAACAGATATACAGCACAGATGTACCCACAAACATAACTGTTTCTGTTTGGTTGTGCTTGGAGGACTAAATCTATCGCTAGACATTTGTGAGCAGCAGGGCACTGGTGGTTAGTGGATTTTGCCCAACCATTGCCCAAGGGGCACCTAGGAATGCAGCCGCTTTGCCCCACATCCTCTCCTGACAGCCCCTTGCCTGGGCTCAGACTGGGACTATGTCTGAACTGTTCAGGGGAAAAAGGTTCTGAGTTGGATGGGATCGCATGCACAAGTCTGCATATGAGCATGTGCATGTGCCGTGTCTCCACTTGTGTGCCAGTGTATATGCGAGCGTGCATTTTTCGCGTGTCGAAGGTCTGTTTGTTCAGCAGGTAGTGTTTAAACCCTCATCAGGAATCTTGCTGTAGTAATGGATGTCTCTGGTCCCCCTCCCTGGACACCCCCTGCACATGTGGAAGTATCACATTACACCTTACCACTTTCTTTCTCTCGCGCCACTCACCAGAGCATGGGACTCCAATTTACAGCTAAAAAACAGTCCTTTCTGGCATTTTTTTTCTGAGGTCTTGGACCTGCGGCCTGGCTTGGGTTGCAGCCCGACCTGCCACCACAGGCTGGCTTTTATTGGAAGCAGAGCTAAGTGTTTGTTTTCACTGTATTGTTGGGAAGGAGAGATGGGGGGTACCTTGGTCTACCTTTGAGTGGGGCCTCTGGGATGCGTGCGGAGGAGAAATTGCCCTCTACCCACAATAGAATGGCAAGCGTGCCAAGAGTCAAGACGTCACAGCTCGAAGACCTTGGATTGCTGCTACAGCCTTTCTTTTCTTAGACATAACACACTTAAGTCTTAAAAGTCATCTACAGTACCCTGACAAGTGGTTTGGGGACTTAGACCGGGGAAGGAGGAATGTTCGAGAAGGTGAAAATGTCTTGCTTGGAGCTTCACAGAGAGAGTTCAATCATTAACTTAAACATTGTATCTACCTCTGCAAGTAGTGATGTTAGAAGAACATTAACTTAGTGTCGTTGTCCTTTTATGGATTAATTCTTCAAAGGGGACAGTGTTTACTCTTTAATTATCCTCTTGACCAGAGTACACTGCTATGGAAACATCTCAACAATACATTGGACTCCAAACAAGTCTATGACTCAGTGTAAATGTTTAGTGAGATGATCCGATTCATTACTTCACTGAAATATTGAAAAAAAAAAACTTAAAACGCATAAATTCCTATCCTCCTTATCAGGCTTTGAGTAGATTTATGTCCCATAAAGTTGATGTAATTCCTTAATGCTTGGTATGTAGTCACAGAAACAAAGGTTTATTTGAATAAATGCAAACAGTTTCAGTCAGAGGATATTGGTTTGTCCATGATATCAAAGCTGTCCTTTTTCCAGTTCAGTTCTCCAGCTTCCATTACACTCGTGTTCTTTAAGCAATGCCATATTCTGGGATTCAGCTGCCCTCTCCTTTATTAATGGTGGAGTTTCTCCATCACCTGTAGAACATCATCCAGGATGGAGGGTCCCAGGTCCAAGCTGAAGGAGAAGCCATTGTCTTCCTCCTTCTGCTGACCTGTGGTGGCATCAGGACAGGCCACTGTGGAGTCCCCGTCCCTCCCTGAACTCCAGCCATGGGTGTTACTCCGGTTGGGTCCAACTGTGATACGGTGCTGGTTCTCATCCTCCCTTTCCATCTCCTCCTCTCCCTCCTCGCTGTCTAGCAGTGGCATAGAGTTGCATTTTTTCCTCCTCTGGGAGGCGTTGTGTTGGTGGCCCATGGACCAGTCAGGGCTTTCTGGGACCTCACCCTCATCCAGGTTCAGACGAGGGGGCTTTGGTGGTGGAGAACAGGCCAGGAAGAGGTTCTGTTCACTCTGGGAGCTTTGTAGGAGCAAGCTGTGTCCCCTCTTTAGGAACGACAGGTCCCCGAAGCTGTCTGTATGTGCGTCGTTACCAATATGTGAGATGTGTCGGAAATCAGCCAGTGGCAGGCTAATCATATTGACGGACAGCACCTCCCTGCGCTTGGAACTCCGCCGGGGCCAGCGACCCGAAGCTGGTTTTCGGTACAAAGAGGTCCTCAGTGGCATCTTGGCAGATCTTGTTCAGATACACTTAAATGTTTTTTCTGTAAAAGTCCTTGTATCTCCTTCAGTTGTTCAGCAGTGAATCCTTAGAAAGAAGTGGAATCTAAAGGCAGAAAACCATCTGCAGCAAAAACACTGTTTTGAAAGGAGAGAACAAAGAAACAAATATAACTCAGATGATGGAGTTCTAATTTTTCATCAACACCGCACCATAAGTCTGCTTTCTGATAATCCAGGTTTGTCTCCCGGTATATGGCAGTATACATATATAGTCTGTATATTTGTTTGGTCTAGCTACACACCAGATTGTACGTATGCGATTTTATCAGGCAACTTGATCTGAAAAGGCAGCCGTTGTTTAGAGAATACACCTGCTATGCTTGACTTTGATTAATTCGGCATTATTTGGCAGCAGGGAGATGTTCCAGTGCTTTGAAGCATTCAATTCTAAATGTTTACTCTTCAAATCCCAGTTACTTCCCATAAAAGCAGGTGTGGTCTGTTGCATGTCCTCGAAAGGAAGTCTGTTAGCCTACATGACTCTGCTTCCAGTAACAAGCAACAAAAAAATGCACATTCCCCTGTTGGAATTGATCTCGTGTACGTATTAAGTAAGCCATATCTCTCCGCATTTTGTTTTTGGAGAACTTGAGGTTTTTTTATTTATTTGTCAGAAATCATGATGGTTGAATTTGGAACACATGTTTATCATTTTCTGAGAATTGCAAATAGCTGGGATGCACTTTGCTATGGTGTGAGAGGTGATGAAACCAAAATGTCTAAGGAATGAAATAGAATAAGGCTTTGTTATTCCATAAATGATGGGCAGGCATCATATTTCAAAATAAATAATCTATTTTCATGCAGTTTAGGGTTATGATATTATTGATATTTAACTTAAACCAATAAAACTTGAAAGAAAATATCTTGGCAAATGCAAAATACAATAACAGTTTGTACACTTGAAAGCAAAGACCAACTTTGTAAAAGAAAAAAAAAAAAACTTTGCCTGGTCGTGAAGCTCAAGTAATTTTGCATTTCGTGAGCTGTGATCATTTTATTGAGTAAAACAGAACTCAGTTCATCAACACTGGCATGTCGATTGGACAATCTGTATGGTTTCTGTGATTTTACGGTCTCCCAAACAGCTCTGCCCACATTAGATCTGTGTTCGTGACTTGAAACACTCACTCTGTAAATTTGTAAGGCACTACAGCAAACAGGTTTTGTTGGCCTGTAAAGGTTTTATCGGCACTTTAGTAGCAGCAGGAGATTGGAGAGTGTGGACACAACAGCATTCCTTTCCAAACATGTCAGTTTGGCCAGGGAGGAGCCTTCGAGAATCAGCCGTGAGGATCATGTTCAGGAAACACTTCATGGCCAAGTAAAAATTAAAGAAGCCCATTAAAATAGATTTGCCAAGAAACTGTTTTAAAATAACCTTAGTATATCCTGCCATTAGTAATCCACATTTGAGACAAATGCATTATGTAGTCTACTACCTGTCTGATTGAAAGACTAACCAGCAGCTCAGAGGCATCAGATCTGAAGTATTCTCTCATGCACTTGTTCGTCTGGTGGTATAGATGACAATCGAATAGATAAAGATTGATTTAGTTGTGCTTACCTGTGCTGCTGAGCAAATACAAGATGCTTTAATCCCAGACATTCACACTCGTCTCTGTCAGGAAACTAGGCTGTGGCTGGTACCTGCACACCTTGACAAACTCTCCCTTGACATGATGGGGCTTGTTCAGCCGTTGCAGGAAGTGCACAATGCACAGCCCTGAGACAGAGAGAAGGAGTGTATGGAAATAGTGTCCTTCTGGTATCAAACAACCAAATCAATTCTCACACTAAACTGTAACTTTCAAGGCACTTCGTTTGAACTGAAAAGCAACTGTCGCTTACCTTCTCTATTCTGCTGCTTAGACCACTTTCAGTCCTTGAAGATAAACGCTGTCTGTATTTGATCTCTCTTTTCACTGTGCCTTCCAACTGTAAACTCCCACTAGGATTGCAGAACTTAACTCTCCAGGTGTGTTAGCAGTGGAAGACTTTTCGAAATAACAGATAAGCCAGGTGAGGTCAGAGTACAAGAGGGCCGAGGCATCCGGATGGAGGGGTGTTTTTGATTGTTTTTTTTCCCCCACTCTTGGATGCTACCCAGCCGTCAGATGATATCATCCCCGCTGGTGTGTGAGTTGCCCTTTTGAGTCATAGCTGTTAGAGTAGGTCCTTGCAAGCTGGTTGTCTGTACCCACTACGTAAGGGAAAGAGCGCAGAGCAGAAGCTGCTGATTTACTGCCTGTGATGCAGAGGACGATGGAACTGTGGGAAAACACTGCAGCGCACAACTGATTTCACGACAAGAGTGGCGTTTGAGAGAGGGGAAGGGTGAGAGGTTGCGAGCGATTAGGTTAGTCATTGTGCGACTGATTGGCCGGAGTGCGTGTGTGCTTGTGTCCGAAAGGAAGTTGTAGGGAGGGTGAGCAAACGGAGGGGCTACCCGGAGGAGGGGGTTAACTGATCACTAATCTCCATGTCATTGTCCCTTTGCTCTGCTGATTTCCTGATTTCCTGCCTGTTGTTGGCTTGTCTAAAGCCCCCCAGGCCAGCCCACTCTGCAGGCCCTTCTGCCTGACTGGAGGCCTATAGTTTCACTATCCTAATCAAGGCACACAATCGCACACAGACATGTATGTACAAGCTGAGTTGCATAAGACAGATAACTTGTTGCATTTCCAATTCTCACGCCTCCGACGTGTTGTCTTTGGAATGCTGCGCTAAGACTGTATGGAAATTTGTCAGAGCAGCAACCTTCATTTTCTGCCGTTTCTGGTTGGGTTGGAGATTGCAGGGATAAAGCGTTTTGTTGTGTTCCCACGGGCACTAATTGTTACTTGAGACTTTGATCGTTGCCTTTTTTGTTGTCTCGGTCTGCAAAGATTTTTTCTTTTTGAGGGGAGTACATCTATCTAATCCTCTACACCCTGTGTCTTATGTCTTAAACAGAACACATTATAATCAGCAGTGCCCCACCAGTCTCTGTTGTCCGCGCCAAGCCTCATAATGAACATTGTGTTCCAACCGAAAGGAAGACATGGCTCTGGGTCCTTCTCTCCAGAGTCTGAACGCCTTCCCTTGTTCAGCGAGGTTAAACATCTAGGGTGTGATCGGAATGGACACATTTTTATCATGGAGTACTCCTCAAGTTCTTTCAAACAGGTCCAATAAACAATACGCCTGCCGTCTGGTCCTCTCCCGTTCTCCTTCTCCGCACTTGAGCGCCAGAACAGTCCGCAAGGCGAGACGCAATTACTCATGCAAATGAAATTATCATCACATTCATTCAATACTGGAACGAAGCATTTCTTTGGAGACTTCTGCTCTGCGAAACGCCCTCTTTCTTCTACCTTCGACCACAGAATTGGTTTCATGCTAGTAGACAATCAGGGTGCAGCGCGAGTGTTATCTGTGGTATTTGGGAGTAACCTCACGAGACCCTCTGTTTGACCAGGGATGGGGCGGTGGGCTTTCTCTCTCTTCGTGTTGCCGTGCCATGTAGCCTCTGGGCTGATACGTTTGGCCCTAGCTGGATTTCTGCATGAGCCTCTTCTCTCTGTCCTGACCAGAGCGGGTACTGTGGTTGATGTAGCTATGCCGGGCCTGAAATCTGGGATGCTGCATGTTTTTGTTGTTGCAGGATAAAAAGTGTTTCCAGATATTGCTTTGACTGGCGCTAGAAGCCCAAACTGAGGCTTTGGTGGATATTCTTTTGGCTCTTTGTTGTGTGTTCTCCAACTTCCCCCTGTCTTGAGGCCCTAAGAAAACCAGCATTTAGAGCAGTTTTACAGCAAGCACTGTGTCTGATTCTCTCATATGAAAAACTCTGTTTGATGACGACAAGCATAGGATGTACTGTACTTTCATGAAGGTCTGCTTGTCGTGCATCAGCGAATTAGCGCAAGACTGGACCGACATCAGTTGAATTTTTCAAGAAATGTTTTGTCCTATATCCCGTCTGTGTTTGTCCCCAGAGCAATTCTAATATCCATGTTTTGCGATATGTCTTCATTCATTTTTTAAGTACATCTAAGCCTGTATCAGTCACCGTCCGAACCAATGCTGTCACTGTTTATCTCCACATTGATGACTCAACGATGAGTGCTCCAACAGAAACTCGCCGTCTGGCTTCTTGAGAGGAAGCGCTGCACAATCTGCAGAGATTTGGTTGCATAACCGTGACAAGACAGGGTGATTCAACTCAAAGTCCAGGTGCCGATACTCACTAAATCCCATGTATAGACTGTAAGACTGTAAGGTCTGATAGGTCTTGAAGGCTTTCCGTCAGAGATCAATTTATTTCCTGTGTTATTGTGATTTATTGGGTCATTACATCATCTATGAGTTTTATTAACCTCTGTTGTTGACCAAAGGATTTCCAACATCATGACAGATTTGTGGTACAACTTACAGTGGCCTGTAATTGGCGCAAACAATCAAGTCATTGTCACAATAGAGAAATGAGTGAACTAGATAATTAGAGCAGAGATTTTGCAGAAACATCCGGAGGTTAATATATCATGAGGCAGAATCCCATAATAATAATGCTCTGTCATTTGTTTTATTGGCTTGTGAATGAAATGTGGTGTGATGATGCCAGGCGCTCGCTTGTGTCAGGCAGTTACAAAATGCAGTTGCTCAAGGGCTTCGTTCCAAAAAGTCAGGCGTCTCAGCCCTCGCAAAGTAAATGTTGAGCCATAGGTATTGATCAACAAATCTGACAGCCGTTGGGTGTCACATTCCTGCAGATATCGTCATGTGTGTGACTGCAGCTTGAGTCACATCTGTCACATTGTCCTCACAATGAGAACTCCGTTGAGTCTTTGCAAGGTGGAAAATAAAATTTTCTTTAACGTACATAATGTGCAGCCCCTAACGCACTTTTTTTTTTTTTTTTTTGAGTGAATGTGGGCGGTCAGTGAAGTTAGAGAATGTACTGCCCTGTGTCTCCTGGCGCAGAATCATTAGTAATTACGCTTGTGATATTTGGATTGCTTTGAAGACCAGAGGTTTGAAGTAAACAGTATGTGGCGGGCTGCATTCCACTGCCTGTTTGTTTTGCACATTAAATAGATAAGGAACCATGTTAGCATGCTAGGGCAGGGGAACACACACACACACACACGCACACACATACATACGCATATTATGAATGCACAATACAAGTTTGTGTATTTTAACCTTTTGAAAATAAAACCATTTTTATTTTTTCCCCCTCCACAATAATGGCTGAACTCTTTCTGGCGTCTCCGAGGTTCAGACTGTGCATTCTTACTGGTCCCGTGGCCCCTCTGTTTTAATAGGAAATCTGTTGCAATCAGAGAGCTTTTCCCAGAAGGCTGGGATGTGAAAGACATAATTCTGCTTTTACAACGATGTATTGTTGGATATTAAAGAGGCCAAACCCCCACATCTCTCTACCGTAGGATCCCTGAGCTCATCCATCATAAAGAGAAATGCCAGGGCACTGGGAGTTCAGGTCTCCGCTGCCATTTCTCTTTCACTGTTTATTTCCTTTTCTTTTACGGGTTTCCAAAGGCGCTCTCCCTCTCCGTCCAGCGGGCCTCCATTCTGTCCGGTACCGTCACCACGTCCGCCCACATGCATGCACGTCCACACATGCATGGCACCTCACACACACTGCGCACTGCTTTTTCTCTCGCACTTTACACTGCTGAACTTTAGCAGCTCAATCGTTTGCCCACACGCAACATCCCACCTGCACACAGCTTTCAATCTCCACACACACACACACACACACACACACACACACACACACACACGCACACACGTACAGACGCTTCACCCCCCTCACACCTTTCGGGTGTTTTTAAAGTGGTAATCTGTGAGGTGTGTGTGTGTGTGTGTGATGGGGGAGTTGTGACATTTTTTGGTGCAAAGTGGTCATTGCCGTGTAGTTTCTGCCCTGCGGTTCCCAGAGACCACATAGCAGTCCAACAGTGAGTCCACCACTGTGACCTCTTTTCCTTCAGATGTTCTGTTTAAGTTTTGAGTTTCATTGGGCACCTAAATACATGTTTCCTCTGTTTATTCCAAACAACTCACTGTCTCAGCTGCTGTAAAAATAAAGAAATCACTTCCTGTGTGCCAGAGGACCTTTCAGGAAAGATGTTCCCATCATTGAGTCTTACAGGACCATATCACTTTTATTTTGACTTCTCATCACCATGATAATACTTGTCCATCTGTTTTATTCTTTTATAATCCCATAACATTTGAGCCTTAATACCAAATAGAGTAACAGTAATTTTAGTGAATGTAGTGAATGTTTTTCACTTTTTTTACCTGTTTTATTTCATAAACCAGGTTTAGATTTAATGACTACATTTGTGTTTTATCCATCAGTGACTGAGAGTAGCAAAACATCCATTTAATGAAAATGTCGCAGAATATTACTTTAAAGCTACACTAGTTAACTTTGCATGGTGGCAGCTCCAAACTGCAGCAAGAGGTGACTGAAAATCTGGAATTTCATTGCTCAGAAATCATGTAAAGTGATGTCAGTAAACTGCACACAGCATGCTCCTGTTTACTAACTTTTGGCTCCCCGGTGGCTCATCTTACTGCAACATCCAGGACTCAAATAAATTTGTGACATCGTCCCCCATTACCTCTCTTTAACTGCCCTGTCTCTCTCTTCTGTGAACTGCTTAATAAAAGATGAGATAGACAAAATATGTGACTCACTTGCTGCTGTCAAACACTTTAAGTGCTCATACCCAGTGCCAGAATTTCAATTAGGAAAACAGGGTAAATCTACAGTGTCTCCATTAGTGGGAATGGGACTCTTTTTTCTCTTGCAGCTCCACTTTGTGATTTAAGCTGATGCTGGATTTTTACCTAAAAATCTTGCCTAGTGTCCCGCTAAGGATGCTGTAGAATTTTCCACTTCACACATAATTGCTGCAAGATAATTAGCAGTGACCTGTGTAGTTTGCCGTGTCACGATCAATGATCTGTAGGATTATTCAGTAGGTCTGGATGTGTAGAGTTTTTTTTTTTTTATTCCTGTTGAGAAAGATTACTTTTTCTGTCAAATGAAAGGAGGTCTGTGTCTGAGCTCCATTCGGAAACCAGATGTTGGCGCAATCTGTCCATGTAAAGGGTTAAATACAGGAAGTAGATTTGGGCCTAAATCTCGATGTAGTATTTGTTCTTTACTAACCAAAACAGCATAATAGACCAGACCTTTGGGATATTATGTCTGCCTACTCTCATAATGAATGATGATTAATCCTCCAGCATTTACAAAGCTTGAGTTTTCTCTGCAGAGGAATTTCACCTTGGCTCCAGTGTGGCATGTGCGGTGTCTGTGCCCGCTGCCTGTTTGTTTGAGTTAGCAGGAGTGCCCGAGCACACACACACACACACACACACACACACACTCCAATGCTCACACACTAATGATCTCTAAATAAGTGTTTGCCTCTCATAAATCACCCTCTCCATAGCTCAGTGACACACACACACTCACACACACCAGATATATAGCGGCTTGATTAACTTCAGCAGAGTGCGTTCGCAGCAGAAATGTTCGCCTGGGCCGCAGAGCGGGCTCAGAGAGATAAAAGCCTTTTCTGCTCTTGGCAGAAACGGCTGTATAGTCATCTTGTGGCTCGGAGACCATCTGGTTAGAAACATCAGGCTGATAGCATTAACGAGTTAGCTAGTTATCATATAAAACTCGGTAACCTCTCAAGCTGTAAGGTTAAGAGATCGTAAGCGTGTAATAGCAGGAGGAGGGATGGGCCAAAGTAAACATGGGATTTGGCCAATTTGTCTCGGCCAACTTTTATCATCTACCGCTCACTTACTATTCATTTATTATTCATCATTCGTCATTTGCTGTTCATTCAGTATTCGTCATTTACCGTTCTCTTGAGCAGCGTTAGAATTCCTAATAAATTCAGTTTCATTCGATCAATGCAAGAAGTAATCGCTGCTTTCCATTTCTGAAGAAAGACAAGCCCCCGAGAGGCGTCGAGAAAACAAATGTTCTGTGGGAGGCGTTCACTTCAAGCTCTTAATCCATCCATCGCTTATTCCTAATCGGGGTCACACGGGGCAGAAAGCAGGGAAACGCCAAGGAGAAGCCAGTTCTTAATGTCCCATCCAAATCATTTGATGACTTCCATGTTTATCACACAGCTTGTTGTACGTCTGTTTGTCTCTGTCCCTGAACAACGGATGTGACGCAACAATGATGTGACCCTATGATCCTGTATCACAGGACTGTATATCGGCTGAATGAGGTGTTCAGTAAAAGATGTAGATCCAGTGATCTGCTGTCAGCTCTGAATCCAGGAGGGGAGGAAGGATCTTTGCAAGTGTGTGGTCGTAATATGATTTTTTAAAAGGGTATTTCTCAAGATTTAGAATTTTTACACATTTTTTTTTCCAATGAGAGATCACTGCACACCTGCTTTCATCTCCGCTTCTTTGTTGTTGCATGTTTGACATTTCAGTGTTTGGGTGAAAATTTGCCAAGTCAGATTTTTCCTTTTCGTCGTGATGTTCTTACACTGTCTGTCTCTGGCATGTACGCACAGACACACACTCACTCACCGACTCTCATTCATGCTCACATGCTTACACACACACACACTCACACAGTTCTCACACACACACACACACACCCAGAGTGATGTTGTAATGTGCAGCTGATCTGACAACATGTGCCGGGGGAACACAGTGGCCACCTGCGCAGCGAGATGTGCCTCCTGCTGTTTGAGGAAAGGAGTGTGAGAGTGTGTGTGTGTGAGAGAGAGTGTGTGTGCTGCCTGACTCACAGCTCTGTTGGTACCGATGATGTCATTACTGGCCTGAGGTCAACTTAGGGTGTTTTGTTTAGAGGCCTGGTCTCGTGACATCAGTGCTGTTACTCAGCCTGATTGTGTGTTTTGTGTATGTGTGTGTGTGTGTGTGTGTGTGTGTGTATGTTCTAATGCCAGCCTCTTTGGTGGCCTCGTCCCCACCTCTCTTGGCTTTGTACTGGGGCCCATTGTTTGTTTTCTGTGGTTTCCCTATTCACCCTGTTTCTGGAACACATGCACTTGCGTGTACACACACACACACACACACACACACACACACACGCATGTGTACACAGCAAGTGTTTAGTTACAGAGTGATGCACTGGCTAAACATGTACATTGTAAGTTAGCACCCAGGGCAAGGAAACATCCTCCATCCTGAGAAGAAATGCGTCACACTACCCATAAAGCACCTGTTAATGCTCAGAATTCCCCTCCGACATCAGCCTGGCACGGCCCGCCAGTGACCACACCGGGTAAAAATAGGTCATACCAGCTCAGGCTCTGGGTGAGATTTTCCAGGCGCACTTCGCAGAGCGGCCAGTAGAGGGCAGGGACGGGCGCTGTGGGCGTCTCGGGGAGGATGCACGCTTGTATTTTGTTTAATTGAAGATGCGAGAGTTGTTTATTTACCTAATGGTGTTCGCGTGATATTTCATAGTTACGTGTCAGACAAGGGCTTGAGCTCACATTACTGGAATGATAATAGCAGCTTTCCTCAATCCAGGGGCAGAGAGGGGTGTGTGTCTGTATGAGTGTGTGTGTGTGTGTGTATGTGGGGGGGGGGTACTTCCCCTCACCGACCCTCTCCTCTCTTCCTCCTCCACTCCGAGCCCCCTTCCTTTCTTTCTTTCTCTCTCTCTCTCTCTCAGCACATGGATGCTGGAGTCCCCGTGATGTTTTCCAGATGCCTTAGCTCACCGAGCACATTGACAAAACCTTCCTCTTCTCCTCAGATCTCTCACTCTCTTCTTGTCCCTCACACACACACACACACACACACACACACACACACACACACACACACACTCCCCCGCTCTCTCTTGCAGCTCACTGTCTTGTTAAGGAGACACTTCCTTGGCACAACAGACTTCCTGGATCTAATCCTATAAAACAATGGTTTATTCTTTAGACACTTTGCTTCCCTCCCTCTCCTCTACAGGATTATGGAATGTGAGGGTTGTGT
>OMLF01026158.1:0-18657 GCA_900302615.1 Holocentrus rufus
CCTCCACCCAGTCACTTTACATTGCTTTCACACAGTAATTAGAAATTACTGTAACCATAGTTACTCCACACCGGTGAACTATGGCCGTTCCATGACTTATGTTACCATTACACTGCCACCGACATTCAATTTTTTTCATGAGATCAGATTTTTTTTGACTTATTGCTCACGCACCGTATCACCATTTGCATGCGTAGACACAGGTCGCATCGTGTAACTCCACACAGGATCAAATGAACAACAAAGAATGTTGGCGGCAGAGTCACAGACGTTAAGATCATTTTCCTTGTATTAATCTTTCAGTGGCTTCCTTGTCAAAGTCGAGATCACATTTGCCACTCTACTGCACGGATGACGCCAGCATCCCCCCACAAGCAAAATAGAGATTTCACTTCTTCCTGCCTCTGCCGGGTACATTACGATATATTTATCATGCGAGTTTTTGCTGTTTACACCTTGAGCAGCAAATCAGATAAGTATTGGATACGTAGATTTGCATCGCTTCAAAACTGAGGTATAAATGTAAGATTAGAGACGCGACTAAACTGATTCGTCTTTCTTTTGCGTCTTATTTACAGTAATACATAGTATTTCACACCAGACCAGGTTCCTGAGTAAGGGGAGGGTATTTTATTAAACATCACTTTGCTACTGCACGTCACTCTGCCAGTCATCAAAAGTTGAGTTACATCATCATCATCCATGAATGGTGATAATCTTCTTAACTGCGTCATTGCTCCAACTATCCATAATTTCTGTTCCCCTGTCCTGCCGCTTTGCTTCCTGTTCTTCAAGTTGCAGGTGATATGATATGTGAATACTTCCATAAACATGATAATGTGGTCTTGAACACAGTTTGAGTGAAAAACATTCATCCCAAAGCTGATCAGGGTGCAAATGGCTACTTTGCCCCGATCAAATCAAAAGTAGACATACCAGTTGACATCAACCAGGCCGACTCGTTTGGCTGCTAACAGGATTTTGCTGCTGTGTGAAAGGGCTTTAATTGATTATTTTCTTGCTTTGAGACAGAAACTGGTGCCCTCATGTATTCCTTCACAACAAACTAAAGACCATTCAATTTTAATGACAAAATTTTAACAATATGAACAAAATGTTTTTTAAAAGATTCTCATGATTTGAAGGTGTGAAAGGTCTGTTATCACATAAACCACATGAGCTTTTAGGGTCTATTTATCAAAACTCACATTACACATATCTTTATTATTTATTGTGAATGTCACGTCTTTATTGTGAATATCAACTACACAAATTATCAAAGTAATAATGTGGAAAGTTTATCTCCTCAATGCATTGTTGTACACAATGGCTTTTTTGTTTAATTATTTAGTGTTTTTTTTTTTTAAGTGGTGTCTTCTGCCTCTGGAAGTTCAAGAGTCGTCATCATTTTGTACTGTGTAACCTAGTAACACATACGGGTGGTACAGTATTTTCACCTTTGTGGAGGTTACCCTTCCTGCCATGGAAATACAGTTATTGATGAAGGCATTTCATAAACTTTGTACTGAGGATATTAATGTGAAGCATAAAAACATAGCTCACATCAGCATTGTTTCTGAATCCACTCTGTCTGCTTTGTGAACCGTGATTTTGACCTTCAGCGTAATTCTCTTCAGAGTCACCAATATGAGAGAGAGAGAGAGTTTAGACAGCCAAGGTAAGGAGGGAGATAATACTGCTGTTAAACTGTCCAGATAAACCTGAGGGTAATACTTCTGACCTACTCCAGTAAATGACAAGCTAAAATGGATTCAAACAGTGTAACATTTTACAGAAGTCATGAAAATCCATATAAACGATGCCAGAGTGTAATAAATCCAAGTTTGAAGTAGAATCTCAAGCGCAGTGAGTCCACAGAATAACTTTTGGCCTCTTTTAAAGACATTTGAATTATCAAAGTCTTTGTAGTCTTTTTTTCTTTAAGCTCTGCATTTTATGAGAGTTGGGCCCCGCAGCTGTCGGCATTTAAACTGCTTAAGTTATTTTGCATTTTGCTGCATAATACTTCCGCTGGCCTCATGCAACACCAGAAGAACAAGTCCAACTTATTTGGCATCAAGATGATATGCGCTATAATCAGGGCCCACTAAGCTGTACATTTATTCAGCTGCAACAGTGTGTTCATCCTATCCCTTCCATTTTTATTGCAACTTTAGACGTGTGAATCATCAAGGCATATTTTTTGTCTGTTGTTTTTTTTTAGCTCAGTATCTCATTAAAATTTGAATCTGAATTATGCTGAGTTCTATTCTTATTCCTCACAACTTCTCAAGGTGCTGAAACAGAGGGGTTTTGGACGAGGTGGGTTAATAGCTGGAGGAAACGTGGCTGGTGAAACGTCTAGATAAGCCTATAGCCGTTAACATCTGCACTCCATTCCATCATGCAGCTGCTAAGCAGGATCGCAGAACCGCAAACTGGGGATTACAGTTCCATATCATAATGGTGCCTGACAGCATTGTCATAACTATATTAGAACTGCGATAATATTGTATGACAGTTATGCAGGGATGAGCGCACACAGGGTTGACAGGGAGAGTTCAACCAGAGTGGCGATTGATGTTATATAGTCCGGTTTACAAGGGCGTTTAAAATCCAATGCTGATGCCAATAGTTTGTATTAAAGCTGATGGCAGAGGGTTTTTCTATGTTCATGCCAAAAAAAAGTCGTTTTTCACTGTTTTGCCCCAGAATTGTCTTCTTGCCAGGTAGAAAAACATCTTACACACACACACACACACACATTCCTGAACATTTAAAAACATTAATGAACATTGGAATGAATAAAGAACATGTGCAACGAAAATAAAATTTCATTGCAGGTTTTAAGCACTGTTTTTATGTGGTTGTAGTCAGGGAGGAACTTGATTATATATGAGCACTGGATTAGACTAGTTGATATTCAGTGTTTAATAAGAGGGCGATGTTGGCTCAATATATCAGGCAGCTGATTTACTGGTCTGTATACTTCTAAACTGACTCTCCTGTGGGAGCACATAACTGGAGCCATGCTGCTCTGTGCTGTGACAGGCCCGCTTCTCGTTCCCCCCGGGCTGCAGCGCCTGCTGAGAGCGCCGCGGACAGATAAAAGAGCGTTAATGGGAATTGGTGCAGCTTGTTGTATCATCTGGCTGCTCCTCACCTTTCCTCGTGTTCAATTTCACCCCTGCTTGCCACATACTGTATGTTCAAAGTGGTATGGTGTTTAACTTTTATTACAGAGTGCAAGGGTCGCCGCTGAGGAGTTTTGGAGCTCTCTGAATAGGTGTTATACTGGTCATGTTAGACCATAGGACATGAAATCAAAACCATGTTAATTACTCATTTTCTTTCAGTCAGGAGCAATGTAAATTACTGTCATCATTGTGAGGGTGGAAAGAAGGGCAGTGAAACATATTGCAGTATTTTAGTGATCCTCTAAATTACAGTGCTGTCTTTTCAATAATTACAGTGCAATTAATAAGTATCCCAATATTCCATTGGGTCAATTATGGGATGAATTACAGCCACAGATATTCTGAGGTGTGAGACTGGACCCTGATTCTGAACAGTTTGTTATAGCTGAAGGCTTCAGTGAAAGGTTTGTATTGTGACAAAGAAATCTGACTTGCTGCAATGTACAACTTACACCAAAGTACAGAAAAGCACAAAAAAAAATGCACGAAAACTTCCCACAGTGCAAAACAACAGTGAATTTGTATCCAAAACCAACATTCACAATAAAGCTGTCTTCTGAGAGGATCTTGCCACCTTATTTTGATGTATTTCCCACTGAAACAGGATGTTTTTGCAGAACGTACTGCATTTAGAAGCCATTTTTTCAAATCGTAAACCAAGAACAGGCCAATTAGGGAGTTTTATTTGTTGGGAGGGGTATGATTGTTCAAAAAGGTGACATTTTTATTGGTTGAAATGTTTGCTCATACCTACTGGTTCAGCATGAAGTCACCATAAAGGATATATACTGTTTTCCGAGGATATAGAAGTAATGGAATATGCAGCTATTTAGACTATATGATAAAGAAATTTGTACATTCTTTGATAGGTATTTTGAACAGCTGGATGTTCCACCAGGGAAAATAAGCCAACATACTGAAAAAGTCATTTTTCATTTCAATATGACTTTAACTGTAATTGTTTGAGTCACTGTCTTCTTCCTCTGCCTCTCTCAGGTCAGGAGCGTATTGGACTCGACTCCAAGTACGAGCAGGAGGGCAAGGTCCAGTTTGTGATCGACGCGGTGTACGCTATGGCCCACGCCCTCCACAACATGCAGAGGGACCTGTGTCCGGAATACTCCGGGATTTGCCCTGACATGGACCTGGCTG
Organism: Holocentrus rufus; assembly: GCA_900302615.1. Taxonomy (NCBI): domain Eukaryota; kingdom Metazoa; phylum Chordata; class Actinopteri; order Holocentriformes; family Holocentridae; genus Holocentrus; species Holocentrus rufus. The sequence continues at coordinate 4,350 of OMLF01026158.1, forward strand.
GAGGAAAAAAACTGCTCAAGTACATCCGCAGCGTCAGCTTCAATGGTGCGTGGACTGATGGTTATGTGTTTCATGGAGGTGATAAAATGTGCTGTCTGTGCGGCGTGACATTTTATGCTTTGCATCGTGCTCCAAGGTCATGATGCATGGCTGAATTCCTGAGGTTTACCAGGAATGAAATCCACAGCATTGAGGAACCAAAGCAGAACATAAAAGCACACTTCAGGTTGTAAAAATTGACAAAATTGTAAATATTGGCCCTCTATCATGGTCATAAGTTTACCAGTCTTTTACCCTAATCCATGACATCCATCATGTCAAATACTGTATAGCATGGAATATGTCAAATAAATATCAAAGCCTTGTTTCTCGCCTTCCCAGCCCTACAAGGCAAACTGATCCTCTTGCCACGTGTAGACCCCACAGATCAAGGCTCATGATGTATTTTGGGGTTATTTTGTGTCTCAATACAGAGCGAAAGAAGACCGGTGCCATATATGGCTGTGCTTCAGTCTCTGTGGAATACATGCTATTGCTGGCTGTTGCAAATAGCACTGATTTCAGAGAAATAGATTAAAGCTGCACTACCACCCCATATCCACCCCTAATTGAGACTCCATAGATTCCCCCTAATTGCCCAAATGAAACACTGTAGTTGAATATGTATGTGTATCTCACATAGGAAGTGACAAATTGAAATGCACTCTGTCTTTTGAAAAGCGGCACGCAAACATTCCATCCAGAGAAAGCTGGATGCATCCGTGTTTGATCTTTTGCCTCTCTCATCCCATTGGTATCCTTTGGTAAAACGTGATCACAGACCAGCTGGCAAAAACATGCTGCATCCACTGTACTGACATCCTGTTACATGATTCCTGGGTGCTGGAATTCAAATAGTTACCTCTCACTGCCATTTGGAGCCACCAACATACAATATTACCTTTTTGCTGTTTTCAAAGTTCATATTTCATCAGAAGTTTCATACAGAAACATTGACAGTATAGCATAAAATTTTAAATGTGGCTCTGAAGCAGCTGGCCTTAGTTTTCTCAAACAAGAAGCAAGTTTAGACTGAATATCGCTCCAAATTACACTTCAAACAAAAGCTCTACTTGGGATTTTACTAATTTAAAGCACCAGAGGTGCTGTGTGATGCAACACACGGCACTTGAATGTATAGTGCATGATGCAATGTACTGCAAAATGGTGTGACACTATGCAGGCTACTTTAATTGACAGCAGTGTCACTCAAAATCACCACCTAGCCTAAAAACTTGTAAGAACTGTGCTTACTGCCACAATGGACAACAGTGCTATTCATTCAGGCATTGTAGTCTAGTGTTGGGAAAAGGACAGGGTTTCTGCCAAAGGAGCGAGCACTAACAGCTCCTTTGATTTTGCTAGATATGCTTGCTAAATTCAGTGTAGGAGTGGCTGTGAAACTCCTTCTGTTAGACCATCATCCCACATCTCAGCCAGCATCACCATGCACATTCCTGTTTTAACTCCACTGCTTGTTTCCTGATGTTATTATGTTATTACAGCGGATGGGGGATGAGGGCTGCAGGGGATGTTTACTCTGTAGTTAATGGAAGATGTATTTGACACAAAACCCCGAGTAAATTGACAGACAACAAGGCTCGCGTGTCTGTCAGCGGTTGTTCATGCAGTTAAACGTCAGTTGTGCGGGCTGCGATAATGTCGCCGTACTTGGCTCCTTTCAGAATGTCACATCATTTTTACACGGGGCATCTTATTTACATGGCAGACAAATGACAAAATAGATATCGCCCAGGAGGAAGGGAAAGGACTTGTGACTGATGGATGTGTCTTACAAGTGTTTATTGGTATTATGGAATATATTATAGCATCAGTACCGTAGGTGTGAGGAACATAATCATTCTTGAGGAAAAGACCTTAATAAATTACTATTTCACCTCTGTAATAAGTAAATCATATTTTAACAGTTCACACAATATTAACTTTTTGAATACCGCACATACTGACACACCTGATATAAACTTTTCAACTGCTCAAGATGGAACATGATTCTGTGAAAAAACAGAATCATGTTCTTGAGGACATTTCGTCCTCAAGACAAAAAGGTAAATGATAAGGCATAATTATTCTTACCACATTGTGTAATTGTGTTATGAGATATTTCTGTTGGATTAATGATGACTTCTGAGGAATCAGGGGTCAGGCCAACAATGGAGCTTGGCTTTTTGAACGAATTCTGTTTTTTGTCATCAGCAGTGATCCCCAAACCCCCACCAGGCAGGCCGCAGCATTAATTTGATAGAAGTTAGAACACATTGAAAAGTTTGCTGTTCATTTTAAAAAAATGACGTTTCTGGAGGTGGTGTAGTGGATTTTAGGTATGTGTAGTATACAGTACTTACAGTATAACCACCCATCAGCCAAAAAGCCATTGTAATATATAGGAAGGTGTACCCACTTCCTCCTTAGTAACATACCCACATCATCAACTATCACTCCAGCCCCGTTTTCCAGAAGAAAAAACAACATAGTTGATTATAGGAGCTGGAAGGAGCTCTACACTACAGCCCCTTTTAGTTCTGTTCAGCATCCAGGTATTTATGATGTGATAGTTACTACTTGTTGACCTTGCTGACTTCAGGGGATGAAAAAACGGGAATCCTGACTCTGTCTGCAGTTAGCTATATACAGGGTAAATATGAACAGGGATAAAGCTGGGACACTCACACCTGTTTTTGCGAAGATAAGGTCAGAAACCTTTCCATTTAGTCCAACATACACAGCGTTTTAAATGAGCCTGTAAACCAAGCAATTGTAGAATCGGGAATGTTTAAATTCATAAGTTTGTTAGCTAAAAAAGATGAGGCTGAATTGTATTAAATGCAGTGGAAACAAATCTCAAAACATTATTCTGACAGCACGGGCTGCTTTCTCCAAATGGCTGTAAATGATGTGAAGCGTGTAAAGCAATGCATCATCAACTCCCACACTCCTCCTATATGCAAATTGCAAGGGATCCTGAAATGGATGTAAGTGCCTGTCTAAGTGCTCAAAGACAGACCTTTCAAAACATTTCATCATTTGTGAGATTAGGGGCTATTGGATTTAGGTTCTCCAAGTTTATGCGCATTTGTTTTCTCGGTAACTGGAGGGAGACAAGAGGTCACTTCCACTGCACTGGAATTTTTGGACAATGACAGAGACAGGAGGATGTGATGAAGAACCTCACCCAACTGGTCCACACAGACCTTAAGTTTTAGGTGGGTGGATGCCATCTGGGCCTGCTGCCTTGCTGGCTTCTGGATGTCTTAACTGATTGTGAACTCGATCAATGTGACATTAATTGGGAGGCAAGGGGAATTTGTTAGTCTCATTAGGGCTTGTTACTCCCTCATGAAAGCTTGCTTTGGAGGATCCATGGGCAGTGATAAGTTTCATACAATTCCCCAAACCCCTATTGCTGGCCCTCCACCTTCTGGTTATAGTCTCCCTTTCCCTGCCTTATAAACCTTTTTCATCTCTCTCTGTGCATCTGTAATCCTGATCCTATCACCACTGGCAAATGCTGCTCTCTTCTTATTAATAGTGGCCTTGACCTCATTGTAACCTGAGGCTTATTGTTTAGAAAAGCATCTAATAGCTTTGCATGGGATAACGTATCAGCGCAAAAATTAATGTAGCTGCTGGCTTTATCAGGTACACTGTCCACATTATTGTCCTCCTCATAGAAAATAGTCCAATCAGTGCATTCAAAGCAGCTTTTCTCCTCCTTTGATGCATCATGGGACCAGAGTTGGGCTGTCTGCAAAACAGCAGGGTGTATTTAGCAGCAAGATGCATCAAACTGTAATCTGATTTCCCCCGAAGGGGGAAAAAAAAGGCAGAGCCCAGGCCACAAAACAGTCCTTAATGTTAGAGTAAGACAAGTCAATAGCCTTATCTTTCCTGCTTGGGCAAGTGACAAATTGTCTGAAGGAAGGCAGAGTGGAGGAGGGAGTACAGTGATTGAAATGCCCATTGAAGATCATGAACACACTGAGTGAGCTGCGCTGCAAGTCATGCGTAACTCCAGATGCCAAACATTCATCATAACCATTTGCTTTTGTAAAGATTGCATTTTCCATTTTCATAATGAGCTATTATCAATTTTACCTCGGCTATTTTGTATAGTTTTACAGTTTTAATGCACAAAGCAAAGCCATGGAAATCTTAGAGATTCTTGTATTCATGTAATTAGCAAACCCTGCTTATATGCTAATTTAAAAGGAAAGTGGCAGTTAGACTGTTTTCTCACTGTGCATTCGTCTTATTAATTACAAACAAAAAGACCCACCTAGATTATTTCAGCTCTCCTAACAGAACCTTTACCTCTGCATGTTCTGTGTGTGCACTTCTCAAGAAAGAAAGAAAGAAAGAAAGAAAAAGTGTTCTTACTAACTACTAACAACTATACATATTAATAAATAAACTGTACACACACAGGTGAATCATCCCTAATCGATTTTATCTTATCCAAAAAGGGGTTGCAACTCAATATTCAGAAGTTGTCTCTAATCTTTCAGTTTACACTATATTCACATTACAAATTCTCAGAACTCAGCATTTTCTACCAAAGAGATAAGACTTCTTTCCATTTGTTGTTTCCACATCCCCATTTTAACAAACACGACCCAGATATCGATTCAGAAACAAAATCCATTTTATATCAAGAGGTTGGTCTATGTTGCCCGTGGTAGCTATTAACCCAGTATTGATCTGAAGCAGTCGTCTGGTCATGGGAGGAATGACTAATTGAGCTAAAAGAAGCATTACCCAGCAGCACCAGTTAGACACCAGTCAGACCGTCATAGTACAAGGCTCTTGGCACTTTGAAAGTCTGCCATTAAGCTTTATTCCAAATTGAGAATCCATTTCTCCGTGACCCCAGTTGTCAGTCTAGTCTGCTGTGCTGGATACCGTAACTATGAGTATTGATTGAAACCAGTTGTCTGTTCATTGAAAGAGTGAGTACTTGAATTGAGACTATCTAACTCTGGATTGCAGTCTAGATACAGGTCAGGTTACACAGAATGAAGGAGAAGTTCGCACCAACTGGGAATTTCGGAGAGATTTTTGATCAAGTTTATCACTTGTACAAGTTTTGACATTTCTATCGCCTTTCAAAAGTCATTTCCGTGATAAATCAAAAGAGAGTGTTATTTTCTTCTTCTTCTCCTGGTTCATTTGTTTATTCTTGAAAGCATTTCATACACATAAAATAAGAAGTAGCAACATCACTGGAAGCTTTTTCAACTAAAGTCAAAGCCACGTTTTCAAAGGGTTCTTTAAAATCAGTACAGCCCAGAGGGGAGATTAAAAAAGCAGGCGTAAAAGCTTTATGCATACTAATGTTTCCCTGTTTTTTACTAAATTTTATGTATATAAGGTACATGTTATCCTTGCCTCTTTACTGTATGTATCCATGCAGGCATGCACCACTGTAACACTCCAACAGCTCAGGAGCAAAGACATGGTCAAATTCCACAAAGCAAGATTTTGCGAATGACCACATTAACAGCATGAAATATAAACAAATACTGCTACTGTTTAAACAATAGCAGGTAACCTAAGTCTTGGTGGTTGACAAAATTATAGCATGTTGCAATGATGAGAAATTGAACAAGTAATCCACCAAATCACATGGTTCATTTTGTTTGAATCAATAGGGTTTTTGATATCTGTTTCAATCCATGAAGTGTTACAGTTCATTAGAGCATGGGTTGTGAGTGTAATGCACTCCAGAGGAGCGCAGCGAGTATTTATCATATACCATCATTCGTTTTCTTTCATCTTTGTTTTTCTCTCCTTTTTGTCAAATAGAGCTTGACGTTGCATGTGCTTTGCGTGCATTCATCTGAACAGTTCTGATCTGATAACGTTTGATCACTCTGGCAAAAAAAGACATTCATGTTTGTGTGCATGTGTGCGTGTTTGATTTGGAAAAGACCGTTTTATGCATTCTCAGATGAAGTGTGCCGGAGCTGGATATGTAAAGCACTCACAGTAGGAGTGCTGATGAAGACCAGTTTGCTGTGCTTTTTAGATTTATATAGACAATTTCTATAGATTAGATGAACACTCTCCTTTCCAGGGAGATTATTGCTTCCAATTGTTGGTCTAGGATAAATGAGATCAGATTTGAGGATTTGAATATGAGATGTGCATCACACCAGAGGGCTACAGATGAAGCTGTTTTCGTTTCACATCCTACTGTACATGCTTGCTGCACCACTGCTATAATATGGCTACACCTTTGAGATTAAAGGAAAATTGCAGCCTAAAAAAGAATTAACACTATTTAAAATCTTCGGTTGGCAAATTGCCTTGAGTTCCTGGCACAGGGTTTATAGTATATTCTTTTTTTTTTAATTTTATTCCTCAGATAACTAGTCAAAAGTAAATCAGCTGGCATCACAGGAGAATATTCTCTGCATATCGACAGTGGAGTTTAATATTTTGTGATCTAAGACAGAAATCTTCAGATTTTAATGTAAAAATAAATCAGCACAGTGTTCTTCTCACGGCCAATTTGCAGTGATGTCACACAAACATGCAGGAAGACATCCAGCAAAGAAGAGGGAGCGCTCACTTCTCTCTTCCATTAAGCTCCACTGTAGCTGCAGCTGCTCTCTACGCGCATCACATTTGGTGATTTTAACAGAAAAACTGAATTACACCCTGAAACAACAAAACGGCACCAGAAATGCTCTTTAAATGTTATTCTGTTTTAGGATGGAATTTTCCTTTAATTGTTCATAAAGGTCAAATTGATTTACTTTAAAGGAGGAAACAGCAGTATGAAAGTAGTTGGCATTACAGTGTTCCAATACAACTGTATGTGCAAGCTTTCAAAGGCGAGGCTTTTTTTTTATGGCTGTCACTGTAGTTCATAGGCTTAATGGCCTTATGCACGCTATATGCTGCCTTTATAGTATCCAGTAAGGGCCATGCATCTTAGTTCAACCCTTAACAATATACTGTATGTTGCGCAGCACTCCCAGCACTTGGCAGGCATGCTGTATAATACTTAGCTACTATAGAGTGCAACTGAAGAATGTGCACCAAATTGTGAGCTCCAGCCTTTGAATTTAATTGCTGACTTGGATCAACAGCAGCTATTTCTGCACTCTGTATGAATAGTTATCTGTTGGTCTAAGGCTCAATATCAAACTCATTGTTACACAGTTTAGTTGCTGGATAGAGAGCATACTGGGGTAAGCTCTTTATATCTCACTAATGAAGAGAATTCATTCTTATATTATCTCCGTTGGCAGTTTGCCTCCATGCTTGCATGGTTGGTGGGATGATTGTGATGTGCTAATGCGCTTAGCATGCCCAAGTGAACGAGGAGACCCAGGATGAATGTAGGCATAGACACACTCACGCTAAGGGACGCATGCATGCAACCGCACACGCGCATGTACTCACATACATCGATAATACTTCATGTGCATGCACACAAACTTTATGTGTTCACCTCTCTACCTCTGTCACGCTTCTTTGCATGTATCATTGTGCTGCCGTGTACACACAGTCACACACACAGGCATGCATTCTATCCTGCAATGCAATATGGGAACATTAAAAATAAGGCTAAAAATAAATGCAAACCAGAGGACCAGATGTGAGGCTCTGAAAAATGTTGCGTATTAATCATGCAGAGAGCGCCCAAGTGTAAACTTTTGAGGAGAAAAAATCTTGCGAAAAATAAGTTGGTGATCCGGTCTGCACCTGGTGCTGGTTGTCAGGCGCTGTTGGATAATGGCTACCAAAGGGAGAAAAAAAGGAAGAATCTCGAATAACAAGTATACCTGCCTGCCAAAAGAGCTATTTCTGACCCGAGGAAAACTCTGCATTCTTTTCCTCAGCATTTAATATTAAGCAGAAGGAGCAACACTCTCTGTCCACTCTCCTCTGTCTCTCTGTCTTGCTTTCTCCCTCTCGCTCTTTCACTGTCAGCTTCTCTTTCTGTTCTTTCCTTGCTTTCTGCTATATCTCTCTCATTTTACCCCCTCCACAACCCGCCACCATCACTCTCTCTCCCTCTCTTGCTCTTTCTTTCTATCTCTCTCTCTCTATCTCTGTAAATTCAATACAGACTTGAAAGACTTCAAGCCCACACCAAGCAGAGACCAGCCAACGTAAATAAACCGAGTGTCTCTGAGGGGGCCCTCTAGCATCACAGAAAGAAAAGAACAGAGGAATAATGAAAGATAGCGAGCTTGGGGTGCAGAAACCACAGACAGGCAGAGAGGACTGGGAGGTCAGAGAGCCAAACCCCTCCAGAGAGAGGAGGCTGTTGAGTTGTGACATGTAGAACAGCCAGAGAATGTCAGAGAAGGATATGAGTGTCAAAATAGCAGGAAAATACCAGACCAGGTCTGTCTGCTGTCCACTGTCCAAAGATATACACATAATTAACTGCTTCATTCATTCATTCATTCATTTTCTTGCTGATACAATAAGGCACTTTCTTTAGGAAAAATATACAACAAACTATGACAAGAGCTGTGAAATGTTATTTGATTGATTGATTAACCGATTGACTGATTGATCAATCTACTAACTAATTATTGCTATGTTATTTTTATAGTATTTTTTTAACTCTGTAGTTTTACCTTTGTTAAGTATGCTATACCTCTTTCTTACTGTATGTTGAGCAACGAGTACTGCAACAAAGCAATTTCCCTGCAGGGATCAACAAAGTTTTCTGAATCTGAATCTGAATCTGAATCTGTCTATTCTCTTTCCACAGGAAGTGCTGGTACTTCAGTGACATTCAACCGTAACGGCGATGCCCCTGGACGCTATGATCTGTTTCAGTACCAGTGGAGCAACGTGACCGGGCCGGGCTATCGAGTCATCGGACAGTGGATGGAGACCCTGCAGCTTAACGTAAGTTAAAAATACATCAAAAGAAATCAGTGCTACTCTGGTAAAAGTTATTGAGTAAAGTAAATGTTTTCAAAAATGACACTTATTTTGACGGTCCTTGATTGTGATGTATTGATAAATTTGTGGCACCCTTCTTGGGCCATTCAGTATAATTCTGGTACCTTAGCAAAGTTGTTACCTTACACAAAGTCAGATTGTGTTATCAAGCATGACATGTGGATCATGAAATGCACAAATGGTATAGAATTATTCTAGACTTTGCTATTCAGCATAAATATGAACAATGTTGTCTGAGATGAAATGTATTAACAAATGAAACATAATCAATCAAATCCATAGTCCTCTCCGTAGTATCAGATCTTGTGTTTTGATATATTCAGCTTAATGCGAGCACACTGTAAACATCCCTATAATCTCATGCTAGCAGGGATGGAATTTAGGGATTGAGGGCATTAGTCTATTGGGGTTATTTAGCTTCCATTTGCATGCCAACTCCAGTAATGAACCGCATTTAAATCCTGGCCAGGGTGGTTAATTTTGCACTTCTCTGTAAAGCGCTTCTCTCAGGTTGGGGACACACAAGAGGATTATTGAGCCAATTAACGTCAGATTTGCCCATCTCGAAAAATCAGAAGGGAATTCTTGATTGGAGACTTGGTCAGGACTAACGATCAACAAAGAGTATCTGTAGTGTCCTGGGGTTTACGGGTTGAATCCTTCAATCCAGACTGACCTGATGTTATATTAACATGTTTGATATCTATGCTTCTATATTTGCAAGGCTCATAAGCAATCCCTCAAAGGCGTGGGGATCACACAGTTATTCCACGAGGGTAGATGCCAATAGACAATGAATAGCCAAAAGATGAGTTCCTTTGAGATTAAAAGTTATGTCAGTGAAGTGTCCACAATCTGCAAGAAAATCACATACTTACAACTGGAAGACAAAAATAACAGTGAAATCCAAAAGTATTTTTGTGATGCAAGACATTTTCAAAATTGGTTAATATTCTAAAAGTGGTTCATTGTGCTGCAAAGTGTATCGGGTAATAATACTGATATCAGACAATAACTGAACCAGGTATTAACATTTTCCATTTATCATTTTTGGTATTTAGCTGACAATCCTGTGTAGACAGAGCTGAAAGTGAAGCTGAATAAGTGAACATTTGAATTCTTATAGGTTGTCTAATGATAAAACTTTTGTGCTTCAAAAGTCTCAATTTGGAGATAGCAAAATGGTTTCAAACTATTAATTAAGAAGTGCAAACTGCTAAGAGACAAGGGATTTCTCTGGCAATGGAAGAAGTGGGACTGTATTTTTCTCATGTGCAGGATAATTTTTGTCCCCAGTTTAAGCTTTTATATACTTACTGCTGTAAGCATTGCATTATTCTACTAGGAAACTGGTGGACTGAAATACTTTTGGTTTCTGGAGATACTGTATGCTGGACAGCAATATGATGCTGAATTATTAACCAAACGTTATCCTCCAGTTACAGGCACTTCTTTCTGAAAAGTTGTGCTAAGTCACAGCATTGCCAAAACTATTGCACTGGAGAATTAAATTTTTCAAACATCATTCTTAACTGTATGTGAGCGCACTGGAACATCTAACAGTGTACGCTATGGGTATGAGTGTCTCTCTGATCCTAGCAAGGGTTGACACTATTTTGAATCAGAGGAGATTACCAGTCAGTATCTCTTCTGCTATACTTACAAGAGAGCCCCAGTCATCTTTAGGAAAATGTGCTGATGCATACTGAAAATGTTGAAATGTGCGCAGTGTGGAATTTCAGCACACACCAAGAATAAAATCATATAATGGATCTCTCCAAGTAATAGGCAGTTTGCTCCATCATGTCTCAGCATGTCTCGAGAAACATGATGATCTGTTCCACATTCCAACCTCCTGTGTTCCTTGCTTGCCAAACATGCATAAATGTGTTCAGTGATGGGCATATAAGAAATTCTCCTGTCCTATCCCACCACAGGGTGCACTTTATGTTCCCAAGGCCCTATATCCCCAGGCAGTGTGTTCCTAAGGCCAAATGTTCCCAAGCCCTACATATGTTCCCAGACACTATGTTCCTAAGGCCCTATGTTCCCAAGCACTATGTTCCCAAGGCCCTTTGTTCCCAGGCACTATGTTCCCAGGCACTATGTTCCTGAGGCGCAGTGTTCCCAGGGCCCTGTGTTCCCAGAGCCCAAAGTTCCCAACCCGATGTTCCCTAAATGTAATCATTTCAAACTGAAAACACACCATGCTTCCTGAATCCTGTTTTCTCAACATAAAAAGAATAACTTCAATAAAAAATACATGATCTCACAGAATATATTCAGTAATATCTGAACACTCTTAAGCACACTTTATTAACATTGACATCAACAGTTGTCATTCACATTGGTATCAACAACATTAGCCACAAACATAACATTAGACACTAGCAACATACACAATCCTATGTTCCCTCAATATAAAAAGAAGATTGTCCATGATGCCCACGTCCTCTGGTATATTAACAAAAATGCATAATCTGATAGCACATGTTGAATAAATAATATTAGAAATGGTGTTTTGAAGAAAAAAAAATACACCAAGGGAATATAGGGCACTGGGAACATAGGACTTTGTGAACATAGATGCAATCCCTCAACCACTGTAGATTTATCGATTTAATTTGCCTTGCCAACCCTGTTCTCTCTGTTTTGGAGAGGATCAGCTGTCCCAGAACTGGAAAGTCTTGGAGGAAGAGTTCTATTCGTGGTTTCATTTGTTCATATGCTGTACATGCTCAGAAACGTGCTCGCTTGTGTTGTGCCTAGCAGGTAAAAGACAGTGTTGTGTGCGAACACTGTACCTGTGACTTGGTCCGCATTCCTCTGCTTCTGCATTCATGGCCATGTCTCTGCTTCTTCACAGCACTAAATTATTCACCTCAATAGCCCCTGGTAAGCCAGATGTGGCAGAGCTGTTGCTATTAGGCCTCCCATTATTGCTTCTTTCCCTCTGTCCTCACAACTCCTCAGTGTGTATTTTATGTGGAGGCTTCTTGGCAGATTACAAAGGGGAGCTTTTACTGAAACTATATGTTCAAGCGTGACAGTCAAACCTAATACGATTGTTCTCAGGTACATGTGCACTGATTGTCATAGGCAGTTTGAGATCAAGGCTTAGAGGAATAATAATCAGCATCTTTTGAAGATGGGTAACCTTTGTTTGAACTTGCTGTTATGTCAGTTTAGAAGAAGAAGAAAACCCCCAGTCCTTAAGGGTTGTCTGGCACATTATGTATGTATCAATTCCACTAATGTGCCACACTGACACACATGATCTGGCCTACACATCCTATTATGTTGCGTGGCTGGCATGCCAATGTGGAATAGAGGGCAAAAAGAGAATATACTCTGAAATGAGTGAAATGTAAGACTAATGAAGCAATGACACACTCATACACTGCAGTACTTCATTTCTCTGACTCTGATTTTCTGGTCTGTGGTTTCCCCCATTCACTGTTTTTCTGTGTGTGTGTGTGTGTGTGTGCGCGCGCGCGCACTTGTCTTTTCTATGGCTGCCTTAGTGTTATGTTATTTTTTTTTTTAACATTACTGGAATCTTGTTATCGGAAAAACAGAGACAGAACAGTGGGTTAAGTCTGAAAGAAAAGAAAAGAAAAGAAAAGAAAAGCACAAGCCCACAAGTCAGATGCATTTTTTTTCTATTTCTGTCCTTTCTTCTTTGTTTCCCTCTGTCTTTAGTTCCCTGCTGGCATAGGGCTTTGCAATAGCTTAATGGGTCAATCAGACTAGCGTTTCGGTCTAATGGGTCCCCGTCAGGGTTTATGTGGCTGTAATCTGCCCAGGACAACTCTTTCACTTAGCGGCTGAAATCCGCCCCGGACAGCTCTTTTAACTTGGCAGCTGAAATCTCCTTGGGACAAATTTCATTTACTAGAATATAAACAAACATGCATGATTTCTCTGAGTGAATTCACAGCTTGTGTGAGTTATTTATTGGGAACTGTACTCTTATAGAATACTGATTATGTATTCCTGTACATGCAGAACTTTATACAGAAGAATCAAAAATAAAAGAATTGTAATTCTTTGGGCAGTAACAAAGTCCAACCAATGAAACTGTTGCAGAGAGATGAGTGATGTGAATAAAAATGCCAAGAGGTAGACAGTAATGTACTGACCTAACCTTTAAATATTAACAGAGAAGTCAATTAAGAACACAGTGAAGTGAGACAGCAAATAACAGGGCAAAGACTGAATTAAAAAAAAAAAAAAGGAAAATCTGTTAGCATCCCCCTAATATAGGCTATACCACAATCTAATCTCCTCGATAGTATAATTCATACAGGTGGATTAAATTGTTCACATCAATGTATATGGGATTACTAGTTTCATTTAGAAAATGGTGCTCTCTGAAAATGACTAATGATATTGCTATATGACGCACCACAATCCCTGCAAGACCTTGTTTAATAATGCACATTGCAGCCCTTAGCTCTGGACTGCACATATTGTATTACAGTATTATGGTGTTAAGGCATTTGACAGCTACTCGTTTGTGTGCTTAGATTTTGAGGAGCGCTGACCTCTAGAAGGGGAGCAGGCAGTCCCTGCACTGCTGCCACTGTTACAAACTTCAGCATTGCCACCAAGGATTCTTGATTATTCTGACATTGTTGTCTTGACTATATTTAACGTCAAGATCCTGGATCAATCTGACTCATTTGCCCATCAGTCCTCTGTGGTAATTCCCAATTCATTGTAATTAGCAGGACTTAGTCTCAGAGACATGGCACTATTTCTACATATACAGACGGTATTTTCCCTCATTCATTTCCTCCCTCTCTCCTCCTCTCTCTTGACATCTGCTGCTAATCCTTTCTGGGCCAGAGACCCTATTTCATCCCATTCCCTGCCTCAATTGAGATTAATTCAATTTATCACTTGTAATTTCTTTTCCCCTTTAGTAAACGCCTTGCATATTAGCTCGGCAGTTGGTCTCTTCAGAGGGTCAAATTGATTCTGCATGCTACGTGATACTTTCTCCGTTCGATGTATATACACATTGTGTTATCGTCTGGAGCAGAGAGTACCGCGGGGCGGAGAAGGAGGCTTCCACATGGCTGTTGCTGCCTGTGTGTCTCCCTGGATGCAGATGAGTCACAAATTACTTTCCCAGTGGCTTCCAAGATTTGGCCCTCGGCCTCTAGTCCCAAATGTTATTTGTGTGTTTGTCTGCATCTGTGTGTGTGTGTGTGTGTGTGTGTGTGTGTGTGTGTGTGTGTGCGCGCGCATGCGTGTGTATGCACCTGTGTGTGTGCGTGTACATCTGTGGCTACGTATGTACATGTGCATG
>OMLF01026158.1:28273-39180 GCA_900302615.1 Holocentrus rufus
AAAAGAATTGGTAAAAAAAAAAAAAAAAAAAAAAGAGCGAAACCGTTCCACCAATTGCTGCAGAGATGCATTTTCTTTTCCCTGGTCGTTTGTTTGTTTGGACCGTGTTATTGCACAGTGCATTTATTCAGGCTCTTGCTTATGTCAGGCCATTTTAAGTGCTCACCTGACCTGCAGCCTACAATGACATCAAGCCAGTGGGCAGACAATTTATTGGCAGCGGAGTCTGACAACAGAGCAGAAGCGGGCGGAGGAGCAAAGGTCTGCCCGGGACTGATAAGGGAGCACGAGAGACGGAGAGAAAGAGCGGCAGAGAGGAGGTAAACAGTAAAAGAAGATGAGATGGACGGAGGAAGAGAGAGAGCGAAGGATGGGGAGGTGGTGCCGTGCACAAAGAGAACTCTCGCCCCCTCTTCTCTCTCTCTTGTCTCTGCAGAATACTGCTAAGAGAAATAAGTAATCTGCTCCTCTTGTCTCCCGCTTTCTTGTTTCTAGTTTTGTAGCTTGTACTTCCTTGCTTTCTTAATCCTTCACTCTGCGGCACTCTTTTCTTTTCTCTCTTCTCTCTCCAGCTCCACAGGGCCGGGCTTTTGATGGCGCCAGTCGTCATAGCAGTATAAATTGGCACGACTTTCTCTTTTTAATAATTAGATCCTAATGAAACTTTCAGTTTCTTTGGGAGGGAATTATACTAATTTATATTAAATTCAGTGTCAGGCAGCTTTTAATTGCCTTGAATTCCTTTCAAACAGCAGGATTTTTTAAGTGTTTTAATAAGGTAATTTAGCCTCATGTTCAGTGTTAAAGTTTTAATTTGAGTGAAAAAAAAAATCTGCCAGTGGGATGAGATAATCCCACTTGTCTCCACTGCTAATCAACTTGTTTCCAGAACTTTTTTGAATCAAGTATCGCTGTCTTGATCCTAGTGGGCCTGCCTTGTTTCAACATATTTATACTTGTTCCCAGTTGTTTCCAATTCCTGAAGCAAGTGAAACTGCATCGGAAACAAGCGGGATTATCTCCTCGCTCACATTATTCTTATCAGTTGTGAAGAAAAACGAGATTTTAACAGCGAATATGAAACTGAACGACTTGTGAAGAACGTTTTCGCAGTGTGGGTGTTATTTGTATTCCCTCCCTCATCAGACAGGTCTTGGTACTCCTAGCCTCTTTTTTTTTCTCACCTGTGAGCTGAAGTCTGTGGCACAGCCGACTCTGGTGCCCGCTTTATTTAATCTCTCTCACAAAGTGTGTCAAGCTGTAGGAGCAGCCCGAGTTCAGGACACTGTGACTGAATCACCGGGCCCGCGCTTCAGCTGGAGGCGCCTGAAAAATGGGAACATGTGGACTTTTGTATGGGAACATAGTCATAGATTTAAGACCAGGGAGACCTCTTGTCCAGATCTCTCTACCAGCTGTGACACCTCTTCAAAGACCTGAGTGAATTATTGAACGCGCCGCAGTGGCTGGCAGCCCTCCCGACCACTACGAAGGCTAGACAGATGATGTTTCCATTTAAATGACTGACCCACCGTCACTCCGGGCGCTTTGAATCCCATTTGTATCCCCAGTCTGAATTCCTTTTGGATTTGTGAAGCTGCAAGTCATTTTATAAGCAGGCACCACTCCACCGTTCGTCAATTCTGTATAGTAAAGCTTGTTTCTTACATGATGAGCCAGATTTGAATGTATTTGATATGCTAAATGGGGTGACGTATTCACCTGCATGTGAGGAGGAGCAGCGGGGATTTGTGTCAGCCGGTCATGTCATGTTGACGGTCCCCGTGTCACAGGGCTTGGCATACAGTGAAGAGTGTTGGAAGTGGACAAAATGTGGGAGGGGAGGATGGGCGGAAGAAAGGGCTGACGAATATGAGCAGAACCTCGTAATAGAAAGCAAACATGAAGGGAAAGAAAAGGTGGCAGTGGTGGCAGAGGGGGTGACATATGCAAAAGATGTGTGGGAAGAAGAAGAAGAACCAGCAGAGGAGGAAAGAAATTGTCTTATTTCTTTTCCTTTTCTCCAGCGTTGGCCTGGCGCCTTTGGGAGGGAGGGAGATTAGAGGGCTGTGTGGAGTTTGCTTTTTTTTTGTTGGGGTTCTGAAAGCTCACCGTGGCCAAATGCAAGCCTTCGGCTGACTCAGTCTGTTGGTTTGATGTGGCTTTTTATCCCTAACTACTCCAGGTTATCAACTTGGCTTTTTTGGGTGGTTCACAGGGGTGCTGGGCAGAGTCTGGATCGTGGTGGGAGGTGGTAACAACCACTATCAATATTGAACTGGTTCCTCAAGCATTACCACTGGCCTCTGAGAGCAAGGACTGATTAAGGATTGGTCTTTCATAGATAATCTATTTGAGGTTGTCCTTAACACATTGTATTGATCAGTTCTGCATCACAATAGAACTCGAAATCCCTCCACGTCCTTTCAAAACCTTCAAACCGAGGCCAGCTAATTGCCAAAACAAATGTCAACATACAGTCATGAGGTATTTTTTCCATCTTAAGTTACCAGAACTGCTTCTGACGCCTAAGAACTAGGAGTTTCAAGGCATCACCTTTCCCCAGCCCCTTTCATATAATAGTATATTGGGAATTCCATATTTAGGACACTTTTCTCTTATCCTGTTGCAACCTTTTCCCAGCGAGATATGACAACAGAGTGATATGTCCTGCAAGAAAATGCTCTTTTCACTTGCCCACATGTAGGTCAGAGGTCAGGGCCACCAACAAACTAGAATCGAGTGTCTTGCTCATGGACGTGGTCGTGAACCTCTGTTCTCCAGTCTCAGGGCTGTCCTCCTACTCACTAAGCCACCTGGCAATAATATTGAGCTGTAACTGTAGATAACTGTCCACTCAGAGCACGGTTATGATCCAGCTGGAATTTATCCATATTGATGTTTCCCTAATAGGATATTCATTACTCATTAGTGGCGGTCAAATCAATGAGACCTTTTGCTTCAGTAACAATACACCCACCGCAGAGTCACAGTAATCACTTGTTCAACATCAGCGCTAAGTTGTACAAGATAAGATGCTGGACTGAGAAACATGACATCAGAGTTAATGTCTTACAATGTCATTACTTAAAAGTGGATTTCTATTTCTGTTTGAGATTTTCTCACACTGAGAAAATGTATTTTACATTTTTTTTCCAATACTTAGAGTTCAAGGTATAAATCCACACTGCTTCCACACTGCTATCATAATCGAGTGAATGTGACAAAACGTAATGATATTCTAACAAAAATCCATAGTAGATGTTTAAATTTCATCACCTGGCAAATGTTTGGCCCGTTTTCTTCAAACAGATTATTCCAAAGTGTCTGTTCATCTTTAAACACAGCTGCTTCTGTTTCTGATCCCGTGGTGTATTTTTCTTGTTGCCAAGAGATAACTGGCCTAAAATAAACAGTCTGATACCACATCGAGATATCTCCAGTGCAATAGAGCTTGACTGCAGAAAAAAAAAAAAATCAGTCATTAGAGACATCAATAATAAACATTAGATTTTGGTGTCAGCAATGTGTTTAGCAGTGATACCGTGAGAAATACATTTGTGGAAGAGGTAGAAATAGCAGTTTCTCCACTGACAGTCGCCTCAACAGACCATAAGAAATGATCTGTCCTCTAGAGGAGGGCTATACTGTAGCTGGAAGAGAGGGCAGCCAGTTTGTGTCGGTTGGTTGGCTCCCACTTGACTGTTGTGTGAGTGTGGCTATAGCCTGGCCACTAATAACACCTGTTTATATGAAAGCTGGAGGGAAAATAGCCGTGCCTGCTGACCCAGGTAACTAGATGCATCTAACAGTTCCCACATACTTCACTCATGTCAAATAGCACCTTTGATTAAATCCTGCTGCTGAAGGGAAGGGAAGCTGAGTTATATTAGGCTAATGCTATACCTAACGCATGTCAGTGTAATTGTCCGGCCAGGCTGAGTAAAACAAGGCAAGGTGCCGGATTTTTTTTTTTATTTGGCTTAATAATGTGCTAAATTAGTTATGTGATGCTTCATTACAAGCCCTGATTAAAGTAAATAGGTGTGCAAATATGCTACCAGGGGAAAACAGCTGTAATAGTTTGGAAGCCTGTAAATCATGTACAAGCCCATAAACCATTTTTATAGCTTGGTGTCAGGGCAGAGATTTTGGATTTGAAATTACTTTTACAATAGGTCAGTTGAAGCACGGTTATGGTTTGATAGCAGCTACAGGTTCTCTTGTATACCTTTACAGAAATCAATGAATATTGAAAAATGATCTTTAGCTGTGCAGTCCTCTTGTTGTAGTAATTAGCAGTGTGACCCCATAGAGCTGAGAAGAAATCTGCACCTGTGTACACAAGTCATGTTGTGTTTTGAGTAAGGGGCGTGGGTGCTAGCTATATTTATATGCCCATATGCCCACATTTGATTGAAAGTAACAAGTTCACACTCTTTCTCAGTAGCTAATCACTAACTGGAGGTAGAGGGAAAGTGTGTATGTGGGAAATTACACCTCTTCGTCACAAAATAACTCATGGGATACACTGAACATCAAAAAATTATTTTGTTTGGGTGGATTTAACCTCCACAGTGTCAAAATCATGTTTTCATTCAAACCATATGGGATTAGATTAGATTAGATTAGATTGGATTTCATTGGATTGTATTGGATTAGATTAGTGCTCTCTAAGAGCAAATGGCAGTGCTATTTGTATTCTTTTTTTTTTCCATCTAATAAGAGCATTCACTCCCACCTTTATTTAAGATATCTAAGTTTATTTATATTTTAAAAATAACATGCAAAGTAAATTGTTCTTTCCACCTTCACCTAGTCTAACCTCTGTTTTCCATTTTGAAAAAAAAAATTAAACGTATTCGAAGTTAATAAACTGGTGCTCTGTAATGTATTCTCTTCACCTTGGTAAAGAAGTAAAGATCCGTAATGTATTCCAAAACACCAAGTAGAAGCCCTGTAGTACAGCCTAATTTTTATACCCTTGACACTCTATTGCTTTCACATATTCACACAATAAAAGCGTTAATGTAGTGCAAAGGAAACTCATTTAAAATCATGTTTTATGACTTAGTAAGAATACCACCTTTTTGAGTTAATCTGTTTGACATTAAGTTATGGAATGCCTAATGAAGTACTGTCAGATAAAAAAATGATTCTTGAAAAGGCCTGGAGAAAATACTGTTCTGAAACTACAGTAGATTTTTGTTGCTGCTGTTCACATGTTGCCTCATGTTAATCACCAACTGGAGTTCATCGTTTGCCTACGTTGTAAGACACTGAATCTAACTGTTCCCTGTGTCTATTGCTGTCTTGCAGATCGAGGACATGCAGTGGCCTAGAGGCGAGCAGGACATCCCCAGCTCCGTCTGCAGCCTGCCCTGTAAAACTGGAGAGAGGAAAAAGGTGGTGAAAGGTATGCCTTGCTGTTGGCACTGCGAGCCCTGCGACGGCTACCAGTACCAATTTGACGAGTTCACCTGTAAGCTCTGCGTCTACAACATGAGGCCCAACGCCAACCGCACAGCTTGCCAGCCCATACCCATAATAAAACTGGAATGGCACTCACCCTGGGCTGTAATTCCGGTTTTCCTGGCCATGCTCGGGATCATCGCCACAATTTTCGTCATGGCGACGTTCATACGGTACAACGACACGCCGATTGTCCGGGCATCCGGGAGGGAGCTGAGCTACGTCCTTCTGACGGGGATCTTTCTGTGTTACATCATAACGTTCTTGATGATCGCCAAGCCCGACGTGGGCGTGTGCTCTTTCCGGAGGATTTTCCTGGGTTTGGGGATGTGCATCAGCTACGCTGCCCTTCTCACCAAAACCAACCGCATCTACCGCATCTTTGAGCAGGGGAAGAAGTCGGTGACGGCGCCCAGGCTGATCAGCCCCACCTCGCAGCTGGCAATCACCTCGAGCCTCATCTCGGTCCAGCTCCTGGGGGTGTTTGTTTGGTTTGGGGTGGACCCGCCCAACACCATCATAGACTACGATGAGCAGAAGACCATCAACCCAGATCTGGCCCGAGGGGTGTTGAAATGCGACATCACGGATCTTCAGATTATCTGTTCGTTGGGTTACAGTATCTTGTTGATGGTGACATGTACTGTTTACGCTATAAAGACACGTGGGGTGCCGGAAAATTTTAACGAGGCCAAGCCCATTGGCTTCACCATGTACACCACCTGCATTGTTTGGCTGGCCTTCATACCCATCTTCTTTGGTACGGCGCAATCAGCAGAAAAGGTAAGAGCAAGCATGGTCAGTTGGTAGAAACATGGAGAAAAACTTGTCAAAACTTGTTTTGAACTGTACTATTTAAAGAGACATTCATTATTCTTTTCGTTTTCTGGTCAGATTTAAGGGTCAGAATTCAGTGAGTCATGTTACACAGCATTTATTCAACAACTGTCTCTCTGAGGCAGATAAATTATTTTTCCGAAAACAAAACACAGACTTATCCCCATTTTCCCTGTGTTTATAAATCAGAATAAGGCACACCCCATATTACGCTATAATTACAAATCACCACCAAATCACAATCCAACAAAATCTGTGACAAGTAGGGCATTACTGCATCATTCATAATTGGTAACTATCACTGTTGTTTCCTATTCTATTAGCCTAAAGGCTTCTAGACCGGCCTGATCTGCCACTGCAAAATAATCTCATTCCCATCCGTGCAAGGAAACAAAACGCTTTGATATGAAACTCAATGAGCTAGATTCTGCAGTTCTCTTTCAAATGGAAAGAAAGTAGATAAAAGCTGTAAGAAATGCAGTTATGATGTTCTTGTTTTGTAAGCGTGTGAATCCAAATGAAATTTGATCCGGCAAAAGTTATGTTAAAATATTGCATTAAAAGAGTAACACATTTTTTATTATCTGTTTGTTACGACCCCGGGCTTTGTTTGTTCTCATCAGCCAGTTGGTCCTGATGAAGCAATTACAGTGCGGGAAATTAAATTTCAACAAGAGAAAAAAAAAAGGGGACACCAGCTGCCATCCCCAGGTGTTAAGCTGTCTTTCCATAGGTGGTTAGGCTCCCCAGGGATTGTGGCGTTGTCTCTGTTGTTTTCTGGATTACAACAGGTTTTAAAAGCTATAAGACGTCGACATGATCAGCTCATTTTTACCAGCTGCTGAAACTCTGAATTTTGTTGCACTGTGAAGAAATTTAGGGGCTGAAAGAAACTTTTGAGAAAAAGTTTAAAGGTTGTTACAGTAATTGCATGCCCTTTACTTCAGCATCGGAGTTTTATGAAAACTACTCCACATTTAGGCCTCTGTGAAATGTGAAAAGCAGTTCGCCAAGCAGCGTTAAAAAAAAAAAAAAAAGTTTGTGCAAAAATCCATCAGGCACTGCAGGGATAAATAATTATTCTGTAAGCTCTGGTTTGCGTCAGCAGAGGTCGATTTAACTTCTGCTTGTTATTTTTGTGAAGGCTTGCATCCCTCACAAAAACTGTCATGCAGTGATCCATGTGTCTGATGAATCATTTGTCTGGAGGTGAAGCATAAATACATCTGTTGGTGTATATTAATGTCACTCTTCTTAATCCACTCAGCCATAATGAAGACTAGATGTGTTAGTAATGAAGTCGTAGTAGTCGCTGTTATAGAAGGACCTGCATTACAGCTCCTCTTAATGCACACTCTGACCTTTCTCATAATGGAAGTAGATTAATGTAGAACTAGTGTGGGCAGTTAGTGCCTGAGTTAATGCACTTAAAGCTTGTGTAAATTACATTTTGATCAGTTACGAATATCATTATGTTTATGCAAAGTTATCAGATTTAACTTTTGGAAGGGGGCTCTTCATATGTAGCCAGAGGTAGAGATTAAGAGGTTTGGGCGCTTCCCCCAAGGAGCGTATTTGGCTGCCGTCTTCACACCAGAGCAGATCAGTGGCCGAGGTAAGAGTCTCCACCCTGACGCTGTGAGGTCTGGGGTTTGATCCCTGGCAGAGTCTTTCTAAAGACTAAGCCTCTCTGCTTGGCACTCAGCACTAAAGACAAGGATTGGGGTAAACCCCTGTGATGGACTGGTGTCCTGTCAAGAGGGATGCACTTGTATACCTGAACTGCTTCAGGCCACAGAAACAGCTGATAAGCTCCTGGTCTGTGAGCTGCCTACCAACCCTGTCGGTGCACAGTAAGGGAAAATTTTGAAGCCTGTGGCAAAATCACTTGGTTCAGGGTAGTGGCAGCACTGCACGATTAACCCCCAAAATACAAAATATGGAAATAGCAATATTGATTTATGCAGTTTTCTAGGGAAAGGTGTTTTAGACAGCTTTTCAAACAAGGTGGCCTTACTGAATTCCATGTCTGAACAGCTCAAGAGAAGCATTAGCAGCTTTCCATATGCAACATCCTCCGTAAGCACACATTTTTTTAGTAGTGAATGAGAAATGTAAGAAGATGTTATTGTGGCAGAACACATAAGAACATGCATACTGGAATTTACACACAGGGATATTCACACAACTGTATTCTAAATTTGAATTCAGTAAAAATATTTACAAATGTTGCACAGTATCAATATTCAAATGAATGAGAATCATGTGCCAAAAGGTAATATGGTAATTGGTCACATTTTCTTTTCTTGTATACGTATTTCCTACAACTTTAATCTCAATAATCTCTTTCTGCAATTGTTGTGTGGGAGGCTACTTTTGTGTGACCAATCAGACAAGTATCTTTTTTTCTGTTTGTTTGCGGTAATTGAAAATATACAGTTTTTATCATGCAAACCTCAATTTTGTGAAGTTATGCTTATAGCTCCCAGTGGGGCAAGTTTAAGCATTTATAATAAGATGTTCATGTTGGATTTTGTTAGTTAAACGCTGGTTGGCTGCTGAACCAATAACTTTGTTCTCTTGGAGCAAAAGAGCAAAGGTCTCACCAGACCTCATTAAAAAAAATGTAGCATGTTTTTTTTTTCTTTCTTTCTTTTTATGTGGCTATATATTTACACTAAAGACTTTTTATGTATTATTAGAAACAATAGGGAAATCTGGCATACACATGATTCCACAAGCCTCACTCAATTTTAATAATATAGCAACCTTTACAGATGGTTCAAGCAATATTGTATGAACTGGGTTTTATTGGAATTAAGTGCCGCTCTGTGGATTAGATGTATGTAAGTCCTAAAGTATTTCTAAAAGTTTATAAATTGCATTCAGGTATGTACCTTTGTCCAGTAGGCAACATTTTTGAGTGGAGCTTTGCATAGCAGAGAGAGAACAGTACATACTGGGACTACAAGGTTAAGAATTTTTTAAAATTCAACAGCAGACTGAGTCATTCATGCAGAATTTTCTGGCGGCTTCAAGTGAAAAGAAAGGCTCTTAAGTGATGCTCTACAAGGTATGTGTACTTTGCTTTTCAATAAGACAGCATTAAATTACCAGATTTTTATGTCTGGAGTTTGGCAAGATGCTTTCTCCAACAGAGCAGAAAGTATTGGGTCTAGTTTTCCAATTTGAAAACAACCTAATTAAGTATCTTAAGACAAATATTTCTAGACACATACATTTTTACAACATTGAGATTTGTATGAGGAAAGTTGTTAGATTACAGAAAAAGGAAAGAAAAAACTGCTTTGAGTGTAAATATCAACATTCAAATTATCTGGGGAAAGACATTGAAAACCTGTGTCCAAATATACTTGAATTAATTGTGCAATCACAGTATGCAGCAAGGGAACAACATCAGTAGACATAGTAATAGCAGACATGAAAAAACATGCCTTTAAAGTCTCTTAGGAGGATGAAAAAAACATTAATGATGTTATTCCTTACGTTATTATGATGTTAATTCATAGATCACACGAATAAGATAAGTTCATTAAAGACGAACTGCAGCTGAATGTGCAGCGAAATGGCTCATGAGAAACCTTGGGAGACGGAGATGGAGAAAACATAAGAGGGAGATAGATTAGTGTGGGGAAGAAAGAGAAAGAGAGAGAGAGAAGCGAGAAAATACAGAGTGATCTGCAGCGTAGTAAATTGGGAGACTGGGGAGAGAAAGAGTGAAGGAACACTGTGATGTGTGGTAAGACAGGAAAGTAGAGATAGAGAGAGAGAGGAAAGGTAGAGAGAGAGAACAGCTAAGAGAGACAAAGTAATGAAGGAGAGAGAGAAAGAGAGAGGGCAACGGAGAATGAGGAGGCCGGAACAACAAAAGAGAAACACGGAGAGATGTGGATATGCCAGATATGCATTTGGATGGCTTCGGGGCTGTTGCCTTCAGCCGTGTGTAGCTGGAGCCTGAGAATGATGTAGAATCAAATGTGGAAGGCGACATCATTAGGATAAAGGTCTCATCTGGGAGAGAGAGAAAGAGGGAGAGAGAGAGAGAGAGAGAGATAGATAGAGAGAGAGAGAGAGAGAGAGAGAGATGAGAAGTTGCAGGAAGAAGGCAAAAATTGTGTAGATGATTGTGTACAAAGCTATGCGTGCGCATACCTGCACGCACCTGCATGTTTTTGTGTGTATACGTTTGTTCATTTGTTAGTGTGTGTTTGTGTGCGTGCAGTCGTGCATGAAGGTGTGTGTGTGTGTGTGTGTGTGTGTTTGAATGTTTGACGTCAGCAGGCAGCCAGCAGCTGAGTGGAGCGGTGACATCCTGGCCTTTGCTGCTTGTCATTACCTACCTGGGCCTCGACGAGCAGAATACAAATGAGCGCAGAGGAAGCACTTGCTTGTCCTGCAAGCGCGCGCACACACACAGAAATACAGACACACACATGGGACAGCACATGCATGGGACACATGGGAAGGGACACACACGGATGTATGGACAGAATATGCGTGCATAGGAGCATAAACGCGCACCCACAAAAATAAAACATTCAGGCATGAGTGCACACACAGCTAACATGCGCATACAC
>OMLF01026159.1:0-23476 GCA_900302615.1 Holocentrus rufus
GAGATTGCCAAAGCTAAGAAGAAGTTCCAACCAGATGGAGGATCAAAAGGTAGATGTGGAGGTGCAGGGGGAGACGCTGAAAACTCAGATTGGCGGTCTGGAGAAAAGCACGGGAGAGACACATGTCATAGGCACGCGCGCGTACGCGTGTGTGCGCACATGCCTCCCTGTCATGACATCCCTGGTCTTGGCTACGGGAACCTGCTTTGACATCCTCTGGGGGAGAAGAAAAAAAAGATAAATTCAAATATCGTGCCATTGACGTCACCATTAATCCAGAGGGTAGGAGGGGGTTTGTGTCAAGTCTGTGTTTTATTTTTGAAAGGAGTGATCTGTCAAAAAAGAAAGAGACATTTCTAAATTCTTGTCCATCCATCCATTTTCACATCAGGGTTGCACAGGGCCCTGCAAATCCTCGTTCAAATGATTCAATTAAAAACTTCTGTTGCTTCGGCTTTTAACCGAGAACCAGAAGATGCGTCGCAGTTTTTGTCTCGCCCTCAGGCTGCTCAGAAACCAGAGAACCATCTAAATACGACATAAATAAAAGCCAGGTCTATCATTTAAGGAGAGCGCGGTGCAGAAATCTGAGTAATCAATCTTCCCCGCTGTTAGAGTCTGTCCTTACCTGAGTATTGTTGGTGGGCCATCTGATGTTGTGATGGATGAACTAAAAACACGCTGTCACATAAATAAGTGTCCCCGGGGTGATGGATGGAAGCCCGGGAGCTGACAGGGAGGTCAACAGTCTCACTCTATATGGCGACCGAGGGGAGTACACGAAATGCCCATTTCTCATGACAACCCGGATGTTCATGCTTTCTGACACTGTACGCACTTAGCAGTGTTCACTGGGCTCTCTGCGTTGCTTTCACAGACCTGATCTCTCTCTCTCTTCTTGTTTATGTTTCTCGCATTCTCTCTCTCTCTCTCGCTCTCTCACCTCTCTTTCCACATTCGTCTGTCTGCCTGTCTGTGTTTAGATCTACCCGGGTTTGCCTCTCTGTCCTGATTGTTTGCCCCTCCTCCCCTCTTTTTTTCCCTCATTTCCTTTTTGAAGGGACTTACCTCTTTCACACACACACTTTCTTTCTGTCATGGGTACTCTCATCATTTTCTTTCAGACATGTAAATAATAGGCTTTTTCTCACCCAGTGTAATATTTCCTTCTGACTCCAAACCACATGCCCGCTTAGTAATTTAAAATTGCGCTATTGCATGGTGCTCGTTACAGAGAAAGGCTAGTCCTTTTCAGAATATCAAAAACAAATTTGGTGGGACTACAATGCGCGCTGGCCCTGCGCTCCTCCCCCGTGCAGAATTCGAGGAGGCTTTCTCAAAAGCAAAGGTGAAGCCGGGAAGAAAGCCGGAGATGGTCGGCGGTCCGACAGAGAGACGTCACGAACGAGGCGTGCGCCACACAGCAGGATATTGGAGACGGAAGTGGTGGTGTGAGGTATATAAGCCTGTCACTTCCATTCACCTGCTCCTGTCAGAGCCCATATGAACACGCCTCCTTGTTTTAGTGTAAAGGTCACCCCTCCACCCCCACCCCCACATACACACACACACACACACACAGCCGCAGCTCTATCATATAACCGTTAGACTCCCACAAAATGTACCTGGCATGTTATTACATATACCACACCATGTGTCAAATCTCATATCATCCGGCTGCACGGCTTGACACATGATGACTGTAGCCTGGAATCACATAGAAAGTTCACTTTCATTCAGTGGTAGCCCTTGCACATTTATCCAGCATCTATATTTTACTGGTACTGCAGTCAGTTATTCTTAAATGCTATCGTTCCGAATCAGAATATTGACAAAAAAAAGCTGCGATGTCTTTCAACCACCTGGGCAACT
Organism: Holocentrus rufus; assembly: GCA_900302615.1. Classification (NCBI taxonomy): domain Eukaryota; kingdom Metazoa; phylum Chordata; class Actinopteri; order Holocentriformes; family Holocentridae; genus Holocentrus; species Holocentrus rufus. The sequence goes on from OMLF01026159.1 coordinate 1,873, forward strand.
CCCTTTAACTTTCAACCCCTGAAAACAGAGCAAAATCTATATTTTCCCAATGAATTCTTGCTGGTGACAGAGCAACTAGTGCAGCGGTAGCTCAATAAGCTTGCGTCATAAAACTCCTACAGTGGCTCGGTAATTATCTGCGACGACTTCATATTTACTTTGATTTCACACATATGGAAACATCATTTACGCACAGCTGCCGCACTTGCAAGTATGGGGCAAAGGCCTGCTTTTTATTGACAAGATACAAGCTAAAGCCAAAAAAAGGATTGGTAAGAGGCTATGACAGGCGGTCTCTTTGATCCAAAGGATAGCTGCTTCTAAAACACAGCTCTTCAAAGTCCCAGCCGCCTCTCTTCTTCCTGAAAAAGGGTCCTAATTGCTCTTCAAGGCTCTGAAAGTGAGATGTAAGGCAAAGGAGAGCACTCCTGACACTGATGATGATGCGCTAAATATTGTATTGTTGTTGTGTATAAGGAGATGAGTGGCCATTCATATTTAATTGGCTCGGGCAGTACTGTGCTACACTCTGGCGTGCGGAGAGACGTGGGCTCATGTGAGGTACAGTACTGTGGGATGGGAGAGAGGGAGAGAGAGGAAGAAGGGTTGAACTGGGCAAAAGTACATCCAGGTGAACCCCTTAATCCTGAATGTCTTTATTCAAACAAACTCACTGGCTGATGAAGCCTGGTTGGTGTCAGTTAAGGTGCCTCTTGTAACATTTACAGCTAACACACTTACCTAGCAAATATTTAATCAGTGCTGTTTGCGTGCGTGTGTGTGTTTGTGTGCAGCTAGCTTATGTCCCCATGCTCGTCTATGTGAGCGTGCATGCACGTATGCTTGTTTGCGTATGTGTGCGTGCTTGTGTATGCGTGTGCATGTCTGTGCTGCCCACGCACATGTCTCCCTATAATGTGAATGTTGAATCACAGCTGCACACGCGGCGGAGAGGCAGCAGAACCTTGCGAGACTGCGGGGGCGGGACCAAAAGAAGTTGGAGCAGGAGATCCACGGCCACTGCCATTAGGCCCATAAGCAATGCAGGATCATCCACCAGCTGGAAAGAGACTGCAGCTGCTACATCAATGAGACCGGCAACCTCACACACAAGGCGGGTCATGCACTGTCACAGCCACTGAGCTGGCTCGTGGCAGGCCTGTGTGACATAGTACTTGCAAATAATTCATAGCCTTTGTTTTAAGATGACTCCGGTACCAGATGGGTGGTGTTTATTGCATCAGGGCGGTTTAAAGTCTCCTCCGTAATTGCCTAAACTTTTGCCCTCCTGTATGTGGGAGAACCCACCAATCTGGCTCCAAAGTGAGATAACACAAACTTCATGTCCAAGGCAGGAAAAGGCCCTAGAAATTAGGCCACAGACATGAAATAACTTGTATTGCAGGGAGTTTTATTTAATCATCAGTCAGTGTCAGTCAGCAATGTGTATTTCGGTTTCATATTCCTTTACATTTCATTAGATCTCTAGCAATTACATTTGTGTGTTACACAATTGGGATCCTGCCAAATTGCCTAGGCTTGTATCTTTGGAGTAGCACTTAGAAATTGTTTATGGGATTGATGAATTTTCAGTTTATTAATGTTCAACACACAGACAACACACACGTTCACAAGGGTTATCTGTGAACACAGATGACACAGGAAATCAAGCCAGTCCCCAGCATATGGTCTAATCACATGCTCCACAAATTGTACGATGTAAAACATCCAACATACAACATTTACATGTGTTGATGATGAGCTACAAAGAATGCAGGAGGAGGCAACTCGATTTAAATAAGGCAATTCATCATCTATGACTCCTAGCTATATGCTGGCAGTTTGTCTAGATTATTGGTTGCAACACAGACGGTTATCCTCAGCTTGCCATGCTTGCCTCACAATTTCAACATGTTTCTGTCAGCTAGATGCTGTACATGGCTTCTCCAAATGGGCAGCGGTGCTGTTGAGAGGAGGGATTAGCGGCAATTCAAGGAGATAATAACAAAGAAAGATGACAGAGAACATAGCTGCTATGCATCCATATAAAATAGACCTCAGTGTCCTCAATCACCAGCTCAACAGAGTGTCATGCAGTTTCTAAAAGGCTCTCATCAAAGCAGTAGCCTGAAGACAGGCTTTGTACTGTGCCATAGCAGTGCACTGTAGTAGCAGGCAGCATTACTACCCTAAGCCATGAACATTAATCTCTCATGACGCAGTGCTGTTCTGCAGTCTCTAATTGGCAGTGTACAGTAGTCAACTGATTAATGACTATATTAGGACCAGTGTTACTGCACCTTATTATCTAGTTTTCTCCAGTGTCATTGTGCGACACTTTACTGTAGCACAACAAAAGCCACAGGTAAAGAAAACGGCACCAGTTACTGTTTTAACAGCTATGCTAGCACTTCTGTGCATCTTTCAAGAAGAACAAAAAAAAAATGCTCAAAGTATATTCTTTCCCTATTTTTAACCCGGCTTAATTCAGTCAAGGCTTTCTCCAGCATGTATTCCATTCTTTCATAAGGCATTTCATTTCAGTGCTGTAATTTTACACAAGTTCACCTGGTGTGGTATCAAAACTAGATATTCTATTCAGCTTCCTGCCAAACTTTCGCTTTGATTCCGGCTCACTGTCTGTTGCTGTTTATTCATATTCAGCTGCCTGCGCCTGTGTCATTATGTATTATGGTACAAACTTCTGCTTGGTTTTAAGCTGTCACTTTTGTCTGGGCTAAAATTCGCATGCTACACTTCAATTTGAACTTTAAAACTGACTTACAAAATTCCCACGTCGGCCATTAAAGCAATGTCTTGCTGAGGGTGGTGAATAGCATCTACCACAACCATAAGCTGCCACAATGAATGCTGTCATAAAACGGCACTCAAGATTTTGGAACAAGCCTCCCAGTAATGGTTACCTCTGACGAGCGCCCTGAATAACTAAAACACTTCCTGTTTTGCTTAAAAATCTGCCGCCGGTGCAAAAAATGGGCCTCAATAAATCAATGCAAAGTGCAGCTGTGGCAGTCAACATAGTTAATACAATAAAATTTTACTTGAGCACTGCTGTGCCGTAATTCATTTTAATCCTGTGTTTGGGTTATCATCCAGGAGCATTAATTCTTGTTTCCTCATGGCTTGAGGCAGTCACCTGTGAAGTGATAGCAAATGGTTATTCAACCTTTTTCTCCTGCCAAAGCTGCTAAACAGTAATAACTATTTAATAAAAAAGATTGATCTCCTTTGAATGAGAATGATACGCGCTAATAACCATTATTCAGCCCGGCTGAAGACAGGCGCTGTGCTTAGCTGAGAGAGAGAAAATATTAAACATTGATTTTTCATCTCACCCAGCATCTACGACGGTGGTTACTCTTAAAGAGGTGGCCCTCGCTTTAAATGCACACCTTGGTCATGAGTCATTGCAATGCTGGGGAAATATTTATGTTTAGCAGTCTGCCCCTTCTCAGGCTTGTGTGGCACAGGAGTGTTTCCCATTAGCAAGAATAGAAGACTGTCCTATGATTGCTTCATTCACAAATCCTTCTTGAATAAAATTATTTGATTCTGCGCGTGTTATCTTGGACTGGGGTGAAGTGAGCCTTGGCACTCTATGATTGGATTAGCAGACCCATGCACTCCGAGCAGTATAATACAGCCCAGAAATCTAATTTGATTTGGAAAGGATTTGGGAATGTAATTTGACGTTTCTTATCTTGCTTTTGCGGATTCGCCGGAAAATAGGGGAGGGGGGTGGGAAAAAAAAGGGATATGTGAAAGCTGTATCGATCTCATAGAAATTGAAATTGGCCTTGGCTGTTAACAGAGCCTTTAACACACATCTCTAGCCGTGCGACGGCGATGGGAGCTGAAAAGTTTACACTGGTGCAGCACAGTTGCTCGATTGTACACTGCATTCTCCCCTCCAGCTTTGTCAAGGCGCCAGGCTTTGACTGGAGACGAGGAGCAGAGAAGGAGAAATTTCAAATGCTCGGTGGAGTCAGACAGGCAACGTCTAAGACAGCTATCATCTCTTTGGTTATGTAAGCATTCCCCTGTCTCTAATGAGGCCCCAAACTTAGACCCCCTACTGGGGTTTGCACTTCTCCCTCCCTCTTTCCCTCCTGTCCACAGGTGCAGCAACACATAGCTGACACTGAGGCACAACAGACAGAGATATTTGAGTGCAAATAGAGGGTTTCTGAGGCAGGGTGCAAGCTCAAGCGGTGACATAACCAATTTGAGTGAGTAATGTACGTCAGCAACCTCTAGCTTCGGCGAGGTTTAGGTAGGGACAGTGGGCGCTGCTGTCCAAGGCTTTGTTAGTCAGTCAGCCAGTCAGTCCGTCAGTCGGTCGCCCTGCACCAGCCCCTATTCAGTCAGCCGGCCAGCCTGTCAGTCAGTTAGTGTCCGTTAGTTAGTCACTCCCTTGATCGCTCACTCACCAACTGAGTCGATTGTGAACGCGGCTTCTTGTTAACAAGGTGAACTTTTCTTCGTGTGGGCCAGAGCCGCGCTCCATGAAAGCCAGAAGTACCGGGACGGCCTCGCGCAGGTCGTTTGTAATGTGCGACCAAGCTCATTAACTCAGAACCTAATGTTTGTTTGTTTGAGCTTGTTCCATTTGATCCCCATTAAAACGCTGTTCAAGTCCAATTCCGCCTGCCAAACCTGACGCCGGCTGCCAATATTAATGCGCTGCACCAACAGTTACTGGAAAACGGGGAAAGTATGAGCGCGAGAGGCTTTCTTGTCACAAAATGACATATCACAGGAAGGGTTTCGATTCGGTTTATATCAAAGAGCCTTTTACGATTCCCGTCTTTGTTTCATCATTTTTTTATATCCTGTCTTTGATAGGTTGAAAAGAGGGCCGGGGCTCAACTCAGACTTCTTTCCTCTGACAGTGTCCTCCGCTGACATCCACCTTGTCACATTTTCTCACAGCTTTTTGACCACTGGCTGTAATTATTTAATGAGAGTCCCCGAGAGCCCTGGCCTGACCTCACCTCACTTCGTGCCGCCCTTCTTTCTCCTTCTGCATGTGCACCGGTACCTCCTCCCCGGGGCGTCTGCTTCTTCTCCTGGTCCATTTACTTTCTTTATCCTTCTGTCCCACTGACAGACTGACAGACAGACAGTCTGCTCTGTTTGTCTCTGGACTGTCTGTCAGCTTGAGATCATGCAGAGTAAGCAGAAGAAGCATGACTGACCAGGCCGTCCAGCAGAGGGAGGAGATCAGTGTGAACGAGTCGGCCCCGGGCAAGGATCACCTGGAGGTCAAGGCAACAAAGCCCAAGGTGCTGTCATGCCTGTTTTAGTGGTTCTCAGCTGAGTGTGGCATAAAGTGAGTTCAGGTATCACATGAGGTTTTGCTCAGAAGTTGCAATAACCATTAAAGTACAATACTGATTTTTCCCCCCTTTATTTTAATGCAGTTTGGGCAAATAACAGAAACTCAATTTTTGTAATTAGTAAAATAAACCATTGGATTACAAAAAAAAAAAAAAAAAAATTGCACCTTATGCTAAAAAAAATATGGATGCAGCCACAAAAAATTGAGCTCCACAAATATTCTTTTTTCTCTTAAAACATCTCCAAACATTTTCAATGCACGGTTCGCCAAATTAAATTACCCTTACAAAAACAGTACTGGCAGCTTCATAATTCTAAAATCCCCATATTTTAAACACGTAATCAAAAATGTAATCAAATAATCATTAACAATGTAACAATGTAATGATTTTTTCAAATGCTATCTGTCCTGATAATAGTTATTTATTTTTTTGTAATCTGCAATCTATTATTACCCAGCCCTGTATTTATCTATTTGCCACTGCAAATGCATCACTTTAAGGATGTAAATAATCGTTATGCAACATTGTATTGGCGTTTAGAATGTGCTGAAATCTGTTTGGTTGAAATGTCTTATTCCTCAGGATTATTCAAGAAATAATGTCAGCTTTGAAATATGCTTCATGTTTTTAGAAAGGGTGTATAAATTGCTGAAATAATTGCTAGTTGCAATGTCTAATGAAATAAGTTGGTGTTTTAGTTGATAACTTAGCTGAACTGTTGAAATGTTCCTTGGCACCAGTAACATTTCAGCCATGATAACACACTTTGCTACACTTAACAAAAAGGCTTACTGTAATATTGGCCTGAATCTGTATATGTTTAGCGGATCACTGTCATCCTCTATGAGCAGCGACTACACCAACTTTGCAGACCTTTGCAGCATTTTGAGAATGTGATGTCGAATCCCATTTTGCCCGGGTTTGTTTGTGTTGTGAGAGGCTACTGTATCTACTACAGTTAATGCATTTTTTTTTAAAACGATACTCAGTAGTGGAGGGTTTTCAAATTGAAAAGGGTTTTCGGTTTGAAAAGGCCACTGCGTGGGTATATTTTGCTCTGTGTATTTGTGAATTTTCAAAGGGACTTATGGAGCTGTGTTGCTTTTGTTTGCTGTTGATAGAGCATGAAACAGTCCCAACACAAGGCCTGATTTTATTTTATCTTTTTGTCTAGATTGTAATACTTGGCTTTCTTTAAGCTATTTCCTTATCATGGTCTCTCATATGAATGGAATAGCATCCAATCCATATATTCAGTGCCTTCACGCATGGCAGCCTAAAACCTTTCCAACTGAAAGAGGGGTAAAAACCTTATTTTGTTTAATTCATTTTTGTATGACCCTGTTATGTGTGCAATGTCACGCGTTTTCATTGTACGCTCCACCAACAGAAGAGCTGCAGACCAAGCCGACTCTCTGTTTTTCAGAGAGAAAGGAATGATGGGGGAGAAACAGAGAGAGGATCAGATAGGGGAGGGGGAGAGACAGACAGCAACCAGCCAGCCAGCCAAACAGGAAGGTGCGCGGGTCCAACATTTCCCTGGCCGCGTGCAGGAGAAAGCATTGTGGGGGCTGCCCAGCACCAGAGGTCTGAACAGATGGATTTGGTGGGGCGCACCGGAAGAATGTCGGGGAGGGAGAAGTCCTGATGTTCACGGCTAGCTGACTCAACCACTGGGGGGCTGGTCATGGACTGGACCAGGGAAACAGATAAAACAAAGTGTGTATGTGTGCGTTTCAAAGACGTGAAGTCGCAACAGGTTTTCCCTTTTTGTTGCTGCTGTTGTTGTTTTCCTTGTTTTAGCAGTCCAACAGTGCCTTGCCTACATATACCGAAAGCCAGTAACAATCCCTCTGATTGAGCACAGCGCTGAAAACACCTCCAGCTAACAAATTGAAATCCAGCCCAGATGGAAACGGTGACATAGACCCAGTCATTGCGGCAAAAGATGATATTATGTGAATCCTGCACTAATTCATTGTTAGACAAAAGGCACTACCGCTCAGGAAAATGTGAAATGAACAATCTTCATGCAAGACTGTGTCCCACAAAAGGGAAAGGAGAATTACATGCCCAGTGTTTACAAATAGAAATAGTGCTTTGAATATAGAATGTCTAAATAAGAATAGTTACAGTGATGGCAACCTGCAGTGGACCCAAAACTGGGACAAAAACACAGACAGGAACTGAACTGAACAAACCCCAGTGCTGCAATAATAATTACAGAGGAAACACTGTTATTTGTTATGTTTTACTTTTGGCTGAGTTTGCATCCAGACTGGAGCAAAAATAAAACAGTGACTTTTTGTATCATTATCATTTATCATTCATCATATATGATAATGTCATATTATGATTCGGAGGTGTGGGCTCGAGTCATATGAATTAGACTTGAATCATAAATTTCATGACTTTTGAAAAAATCAAAAAAGACTTGGATCTCGACTTTGACTTTAACACCAGTGACTTGTGATTTCACTTTGACTGGAGCCTTTTGACTCGAAAAGACTTGATAACCCATATCTTCCCCAAGGTTAAAGATTAAAAATGTAATTAGCCCATTAGACCTCTCGTGATATAAGGAAGGCTAAGGAGGTTAACTCTGACCTCTCAAATTAGTGTGTGGGCGTGTATGTATGTGTGTGTGTGTGTGTGTGCGCATGTGAGGTGTGTATGTAAGAGAGATAGAAGGTGAAAATCAGTTGTGAGAGGAGCAAGTGAAAAAAACAAAGTACTCAAACAAGAAAGGTTCTGCCTCTCTAAATGCACAGGTGCCTTGTTATTTATGTACCTTTTTAAATTCCAAATTTAACAGTTAAGATTAAATATTAAAGATAGATTAATACAGGGCAGGCAGAGGATAAATTATTGTTCAAAGTGGGAAGACAATGTTGGTTATAATTCTACTTCTAAAAAGATATAATCATTCATTTTTTTTATTTTTTTACATCTCGTTGTATTTATATATATGTCTCTCATAGCTACCCATGTGCTTTCATGGAATTATAAAGTTTATTTCTATTGTGATAAATACACATTTTAAAAAGTATCCATGATTCATCTAAATTGAATATTCTAATTATCAAAAAAATAGCACTCAGTTGGATAAAGAGGGCATTATGATTTGTTTCAGACTCAAATCTGAAAGTTTAGGACTTGGGACTTGACTTGAACCTGTCAGTCTTGACTTATAATAGCTTGACTTGGACTTGCCTGTCTTGGTTTGAGACTTGACTCGGGACTTGAGCACCAAGACTTGAGACTTACTTGTGACTTGCAAAACATTGACTTGGTCCCACCTCTGCTATCATTTATACATAGTGGGACCTGTATGCTACTCGGATATTTTGTTCCTCAAAACAGGCAAAACCTGATAAAGCTTTAGGTTCACATACTTTCCCCTGCAGTTGACCATGTTTTCATTTATATGTATGGGACTGAAATCTAACAGCCATAAGTGCTGTGCCACTCAGTCTTGCCTTGTAATAAAGTTTGAACTTTGGTAGGACTGAAAGTCACCTGGCTTGTGGACTAAGCCCCTCTACTCTCTTCTGTACGATCTTTATTCTCCAGCAGCACTCATATCCACCCTCCTGTTTTAACCCAGCGTGCTTCGGGGTGCCGCGGCGCTCGCTCATGTCCGTCACACTACGATCCACAGGAAGCCGATGGCCATCGTTCACCCACAGGAGCTGCTGCCGGTGCCCTCGGCCGCTGATTAGCATGGCGGCCTCCCGCTGTCCTGTTATCTGTCCATACTCTCTGGAGGGGAGGACGTTAAAAACAGCAGGGTGGGGCTGACCTCAGGCCCTTTTCTCACCAGCCATCAGCCTTGGAGGAGCTGTCTTTACCTTCCCTGTTCCCCTCCCCAACCCCGGTTTCTGAATTAATGAGTGTGCAGCGAGTGTGAAAAGGTAGGGAGAGAGGAATACTTGCTGCTGGTCACGCAGAAAGATAGGCTTCCTCCCTCTGATCACAACTGGATATTTGGATGACAGGTTCAAAAGGCATGTGAAGAAGGCAGGGAGTCATTTACTTTGCCAGGTTCAGCAAGACAGTGAGCCCAGAAGGGAGATGACTTTTGTATGTCACTAAAGGCCATGAAGAAGAAGTCTGCACGTTGAGTTAAGAAATATTTCTAATGCTTATCTCGAACTCCTCTTCCACAGATATTAACATCAGGCGTCTGTTCTGCTAACCCGATCAAGACTGTAATTGTTTTGGAAAATGCTGCTAGATCTGATATTGCTTTGATAATTGAATCATAAGTTACACCAATAAAAACAAACATTAGTGCCAGCAGTAGAAAAAGATTCCAAAGGAGTTTCCTTTATTTAACTTAAAAAACACATTTAAAGAACCTTTCAGTCAAAGGATGTGAGATAATTTATTGCAGTCCAGTCCAGTGAATTTAATAGTATATAACTTAAATGTACTAAAGACTTAACTATGGTAGACCTTTAACATAAAAGCGTGGGACAACATTTAACTCATTAATTTATTTAGCCTTAATTTCAAATTGAGGCAAGCCTCATTTTGAGAGAGAGAGAAAACATAAATATGACAACAAATATGTACAAAAAACCCCACATAAATTATACAAAACATAAAAAAAAAAACACATGATGGAAATATTCAAATCAGATTTTTTATTACGCCCAACAAGTGCTAGATGTGGTTCCAGACTTAGCATATGACACCTGGAGCTGCAGCCAGTCCTGGGAGTATAGGCACAATAAACTCCAACTCTCCAGTCAATTAAAGACACTATGTAAGGGGCAATTTATGGAGAAGAGCTTTATAAATGAACAAGTACCAGCGCTCCCGTCTAACAGAGAGAGGTGGCCAGCCAACTTTTCCATACAAGACACAATGATAAGTACTATAATCATCACCAGTTATAAATCTGAGTGCCAAATGGTAGATAGTATCAAGGGGTTTTGGAGTGGAGGCAGCTGTATGCCTGTAAATTATATCTCAATAATCCAGAACTGAAAAGAAAGTTGCCTCTGCAGTCCAGCTTCCACACGGCATGGGAAAATAGACCTTACCAAGTTTGATCTGCAACTTTTTGACAAGGTTGTTTGTATGTGTTTTGAAGGACAGTATGTCATCGATCCAGATGCCAAAGTATTAATAATAAGGGGCTTTCTAAGTAGGAGTAGCTTCTAATGAGCAGATTGGAATATTTAGTGTTTTTAGCTCTGGAGAACAGCATAAATTTAGTCTTTTCAGTGTTTTGCACAGGTTTGCACTGAAAGCATAATATGAAGTATCAAGATGTGTAATATTGGTCTGTGTAGGTCGTGAACCACGTGTTATTACTGCTGCGGTGCAGGTTTGATTCTGTTGATTCTGTCAAATAAAACAAAAATGACCCAAAAATAATAATAAAAAAAAGAGGTACCACAATACAGAACAGTGTGTTGTCCAGATTTCCAAATGAAAAGAGTTCAGGTTTAAAGAATGTCAGTCACATTTACAGTCATGCATAACTGAATGCCAATTATTTTTATGTGATAAATTTAATAATGGTCTGACTTGAGTTTTTACTGCTTCATGAGGCAACTGACAAAGAATCCCAAAGATGCCAAATAGTTTAGAGTAAATTGCAGGGATGTCAGTCACGCAAACCCACGAAATAGATTAACTGACAAGGGAATAGCTTGAGAAATTTTGACAACACACCGTATACCGAACAAACTGCATTGGCATAGAAAAACAGTGGCTGCAAGTTGAAGCTAACTGACAGGGATAGATGGATATACTTAACAGGTTGATTTCCAAACACAGTCTAAAAAAATTCACAATCTACAGTCTGAAAAATTGCCACAGAATTGAAGCAACCCCTCTGTGACACAGCCTCAGCAAAAACTGAGCTTCGCACTATTTATGGCAGGGCTGTCATTTGAAAACCTCTTACATCCAAAGCCAGTAAATGTAAGGAGCACAAACCCTGGACCTGTAAGAAATAGAAGAATAGTATGATCTAATGAGTCTTTTTTTCCTTCATCTGGGCTGGTTTACATTTGGAGAAAGCCAAAAGATGACGTCAACAATGTACGTCTCTCACCATCTGGATCTGTAGCTGTGATCGCATCGTCATCTAATGGAAATCATTAGGTCTGATGATTGTTTTGCATGGCCACGTAATGGCCAAGGAACATAACACCAATTTACATAACTAGGTACACCCTCCTACAGCTGTGGGTGCAAACTGGTGCAAACACTGATATTCAGGTGTTAGTGCCCCCATACACACCACTAGACATACTCGAATTTGGTTTTATGAACACTGAAATGAAGTCGAATACCCTCCATGGCCTTCCCAGTCACCAGGTCATTGAATCTCTATGGGACCGGAGTACAAAGCAGATTTATCCTTCCTTTATCATTCAAAAGCCAGAGGTTTTCCTTCTTGAAATATGGTCTGTTATCCTGCTGCACACCGCTGACAAGTCTTAAGACAGCATTTCAACGAGGACTGAAGCTGTTCAGAGTGCAAAGTGTTGAAGGCCCTGTTCCCAGGTTGTTGATGCTCATGTATTATCAGGTGTTTCTGTTGTTTTGTGCATCCCCTGCAATACTGTTAAGAACTTCAGTTAATTCAAGGTAAATTCAAAATAGAATATGAATATCCATATGAATAGTAATCGGCAAAGGAAGACAGGCAGGGAGAAACGGAAAATGAAACTTTTACATCGTAGCAACTACAAGGAATTTTTAACTGCTTATGAAACTCAATTTAATACTGATGCCTCTCTATGACCTACATAAGCAAACGATCAACGATCATAAGCAAACATCAATGCCTGCCACCGGGTTGGATTCCTCACGAAATCAGCCAAAACATTTTATGGCACGCAGACTGAAACATTCATTCATAGCCAGAAATACATACATGACCTCATCGCCATGCATCCTGCAAACAGCTGTTTAAAAAAGAAAAATAATTTTAAAATAATTTGCTTCTTTCTTTCGCTGGCTTCCAGAACAAATGCACAAGATCACTTATGACATGAGGTAGTGGTGCTCATGGGAAATGCAGTCTTCCTTCCTGGGAAACACTGCCGCTTTTGTCCACAGGGGGCGCTAAAAATAACACAAAATGAAAGTTCTTTGTGGTACAACGCAGAAAACTCTCGAACTTGAGTCTAGCCGAGGCATTTCAGAGCCAGTTTTTATTGTTATTCATTTTCATATTTGATCTAATTCATGATAAAACCGAATTACCTTTTAGCTCAACATTTAAAGCCCCTGACTGCCCAGAGCATCAGTTCCCTCCATCTCACTCCGTTGTGCCTTTCCTGCTGTCTTATCCTGTCATTTCCCCTTCGTCATTCTCTCTCGCTTCTTTTTCCTCTGACTTTTACATATAGGCCAAGCTAAGAGGAAGCCTTTCAATTATAACTGACACATATAACTTTTAGTTTTTGTCAGCTCTCTCTCTCTCCCTCTCTCGCGGTTCAGAGAAGCTGCCCTTGAGTAGTGATGGGAAGCCACTTAGGCAGTTCTCAGTGTGGTTGTACTGTTCTGAGCAATTATTATGAATTGGGCTCCATAGAGATGCTCTCCATACTGAGTTCATGCTCCATTGCATCAGGAACCCAGTCACTTCTGCTTGAACTTAATTGTTTTTTATCATTTCAAAATGTAAAAAGGCTGCAGTTAATGATCACCCTGGGGTGCTATATGGGCGGCTAAGCTATTTAAATCATTTGATCCTTAAATTTTGATGAACTGCATTTTGAACACGGCTCCTACATAAAGTAACTGCCTACCCACAGAGCAGTAGGTACAGCGGCTCCGGCGTATCGCGCTGTGTTTCTCTTCAACGTAGCAGACATCCTCTCCTGGCATTTTCCTATCTTTTTTGTTTCTCCAGCTGAGATTGGTGTAGTTGTGGTTGACTGGGCTGGTTTTGAAGTGGAAGGAAAGAAGAAAGCGGAGGCAAGAGGGAGGGGATGGTGAATAAAAGAAAAGGCTTATCACGAAAGCTGATCAGCAAGGAGGAGTTTTGACTGCTATTTTTTTTGTCATCTTTTGTCTTTGCAAGAAAGAATAAAGAGGCGCTCCCACAGTTTTGTTTCCTGACAGTATTGGTTTTACATCTGTCTGGGAGTGAGGTGACATATTGCAAACAAATGTGTTACGGAGTTAAAAGCAGGAAAGTGACAGCATTACAGATGTGCTGCTATATAAACAACACGACAGTGCAAATTTTTAATATATGACCCTTTGTGATTTTAAAAGGTTATTGACACCCAGTCCCACCATAAAAGATGATTTCTACCTTCTCAAGTTTTCTTGACCAATTTGTCAGGTGTCACCCTCTCCTCTTGTCAACCTCTCATATTTTACTTTTCATTTAACATTTGCCCATGCACTAGTCCTGTGACAGAAAGTCAATAGTTCCCCCTGTAGATGGTAACATTTCTGCCTCAACCTTACACTCCTGATGAAAAAGGAGGAAAAAAAACCCTGTCATATCATCTTCCCTTCCCTATCCTGCCCCCCCTCCTCCCCCCTTTTCCGCATCCCTGTTGAATTTCCATTGTGCCGCTTTTCCTCCTGTCAGAAAGCGTCAGTGTCAGCATGTTTTCCTTAGAGTGGCGTGGTGGCTGTAGTCGTCTCCCAACACCTCACACTGCGGCACCCGCTCTTTTATTCGACCCGTGCAGGTTTCCCCGCGTTATTAACCACTGAATTGCGTGGCCTTGAGTTTCATTTCCGTTTCTCCTCACCACGGCAAACCTGAAACTTTATGCGCACCAGACGGTAAACTTGCCGCGTGACAGTTTGGAGAAAATAGGTGTTTTGTGTGAGATTGTTTCCCCTCTGTTTCCGTGACTCTATGGCTTATTCATGTTAAGACTTTCAAGTGTTCACCATGAACATGTCTTACATGTATGACTTCATGGCCTCTCTCATCTGCCTCCCTTTTTGTAGTCAGAGACATACTTGTTACTTTGATATCCTCTGTTCTCTAGGTAATCTGTGTGAAAGAGGAGGAAAGGAATGGGAAAGAGAACGGGCTCAGCTCCTCTTTGAACTGATTATGCAATCAGTAAAAACACATCGGGCAGGAATAGGCCTCCGAATCTCTGAAATTCTCATTGATGCTGTGAGAAATGTATTTTAAGTTTGCTAATTTTACATGCTGATATGTTATTTGTATGCTTTTCCGGGCATAAACAAAACAGGATTGCACGACCCTCAATTCAAAGCAGCGGAACAACCTATTCACGTTTCACTGTTGTTTTTATGCATGCTTTTCAAGGTGTTTGTTAAATTATAAATTTGACTTCATCGTCTCTCAGTCACCAGTCGTGATGATCTTATTGTGCTCCGTGATGTGAGTCACTGCGCAATGAATGATGCTCCAAAGGACTCCAAAGAGATATCGGCTAGTCTACGTCAATGAGGGACATTCAACCCCTGCTCTTTGAAGTGTGAGCCTGCTCTTTGCAGCAGCTTTGGGTAGGAGTTATGAAAGAAACAAATGCTTTCTTTGCTCTTCCTTCTTTCTTCTTTAATCTCCTACAGAAGAGCATGGTTTCTTTTCACTCAAATCTAGTAGGTGGGGATGTTGCAGAAGCTAGCTGGGATCCTAGTGATAAACTTCAATGCCAGTTAGGTCCTGTAAAGCCTATTGACTATCCTCTGTGACCCTTAGCTACACTCCCTTTGTCTTCACACCCTGCCTAAAGAAACACTAAGAAATGCTGTAACAAACCATTAACATTTGAAATGAGACGCAACTAATTCTGCTTATACAAAACACCGTCACAGATAATATGAACCACATCTTCAGGACGTCCCCTTTTCTGTTGACTCATAGATCATTGCCCCTCCTAATTACTATGCAACAACATTGATTCTTCCCAGAATCTTATTACATGCTTCATACACTGTCTTGCAATTGCACCGCTCGAGTTCTGAGAAGAGAGAGGTTCGGAGATCTGCTCTCTCCCAGACTAATGAACCATCCCTCATTTGTCTGAATCTGAGCAAGAAGTACAGACAAACTGTGTCTGTGCTGAAGTTTGATCATATCTGTCATGTTTCTGTCAGCCTGGTAGGGTCCTTTTGAAGTCTTCATGCTGTGTAAAGGTCAATCAAGGTTTTTGGTTGACTGCTGAAGTTGTTCACATCACTGGAGTTCTTTCAGGCCTTCATCTACAGGGCAAGTACAGCAAGGAGAACTCTTTGTGTGTGTGACAGAGGTTAAAGGAATGCTCCAAAGTTTTGGGAAAAAATTCCTTTTTATGACTTACTAGAGTGAGACAAGATGTTTGATATCATTTTCACCTCTGTATCTCTACTAGTTTGGTTCCTGTGGGTAGCGTTTCGTGTTAGCTTAGCATCAAGACTTGAAGTTTACAGGAGTCATTAGCCTAGTTCTGTCAAGGTGAAAAAATAAACCTCACAGAGACTCTGAAGCTGTCTTATTTATACAATGCATCATGTGTATTTGAAATACACAGTCATTGTAGGAGAAGTGAGCGGGTTGGAACTATAACCGCTGAAGACATGTATCCTTCCATCTAGAACCAGTGCACAGAAAGAGGTGAAAATGGTATTGAACATCTTGTCTCAGTCTGGGTAATTCAGAAAAAGTTTTTTTTTGCTGAAAACGTTGGAGTTCTCCTTTAATCTGTATATACATATGCCTTCTGTTTATTCATTGAGACTATTCTAGTACCTCAGTGTAACTTTCATGTGGAATATGGACAAAATGGAATATCATGATATCACTGAATGTGCACCTTGAACATATTGTGACGATAGCAGGGTTGACTGGTGCTTTCATAAAATATTTACACACAAGAGATTTTTGATCAGCAATCATAAGTAACATGGAAATGGTGACCAAGCAGGTAGAGGCAAATAACAGAACAGCTACAACAGTTCAGAAAGTTGCATCTTTAATGTACCTCTAAAATCAGGACAAGACAACATTATGCCATATCATGATATTACCATATCCAAAAACCCAGACAATATCTACTGTCATATCAGGATACTGATATTATAATGATACATTGCAAAGCCCCCAAAGAAATTACCCCCCCAAAAAAGGATCATCCCCTGTTTTCTACAAAGGACTGTTGTATCCAGACCTTCATTTTGTTGAAAATGTCACTGCTACCTCCACCACAGTGGCTGGGGCACCAACAGGGACCAGGGTCCATTCTGGGAGCGCAGCCAGCCCAAGGGACACCTGATCTGGGCACTAATGAAGCTCTTTAGCCCTTTCAACTGCATCAGTATGACAGTCTCTCACCACAGGCCTGTCCTCACTGTCTCCTTAAGCTGAGAGAAGGGACAAGGGGTTACGGCTTATTAGATAGAACAAAATTACCTCACTTTTCTCTCTTGCTCTTTGCTCCCTCTCCTTCTGTCTCGGTTTCTCTCTCTCACATTTCTTCTCACAGGCATTTGCAAAAGAAGACCTCATACTGGTGTATGTGTACCTTAGCTCAGGCAGGAAAATGCGGCAAAGATCATCTTTGTTCTCTCTCCTAAGAGGGTTTATAATCTATTTCTGTGCCATCTTGCTTCAGTTATATTCATACCTGTGAGCTGCTTAGCCATTGGCCACTGAGCAGCTGATTAATCCATATTAGTGATTAAGTGCCTTGCTCAAGGGCTTCTCAAAGGTAATTAAAGAGGGAAGGGAGAATTTTACTTAATTACTTTCCTCACACGGATCATCGCGTCCAGCTTGGGAATTCTAACCTGCAGCAACCTCAGAAGCACCTGCCTGTGCCTCCAACCTTTGCGCGACCTCTATCCCGTGTCTGGCATCTTTCAGACGCAGAACGGTGACGCAAACCCCCGTGTCTGTGCGTGTGTCTGTCCCTGCCTGTCTCTCTGTGTCCTACTACAGGGGGAAGCTGCAGTTAATGAAGCAGCAGGCGGAGGAAACAAAGCGATGCATTGACAGCCAGAAGGCAGAGGAGCAAAAAACTGTGCAAGATTGTAGCCGACGCTGACGCTGAGCAGATCTGACAGAAGAAACAATTGGACCAGGTAAAGGAACAGAGAGGGAAGTAGACAAGAAGAAGAAGAAGAAGAAGAAGTTGAGAGAGAGAGAGAGAGAGAGAGAGATGTGAAGAAAGAGAGACTGAGAGGGGAAAAAGAAGAGGGGTTGTGAAAGGGGGTCTTTCCTTGCTTCAATGAGCTAACTGGCTGCCCTTACCGCTACAGGGATGAAAGAGACCAAAGTCTGGGTCCGCTCCAAGCTCATTAAACACAGAGCCAGCGTCTCCCACTGAAGCCTAAAGCCTTCAGCGACCTCGCTAACCCTTCGCCAAGTAAAATGCAGCCGTCTGAATGCAGCTCTCAAGCTGCCCTGTCCTGACACACGGTGAAGGGCATTTGATATGCAGAACGCCGGTGTCAACAGGTGAGGTGGCAGTCGACAGCGATCAAACGGACACAATGGGCTCAGCTCAGTGAATAGTGCTGATTTTGATGTTTGATGTCATCATGACTGGTCTGGAGTCTGCAATGCGTGCGTGTGTGTGAGTGATTGTATGGGCCCTCTTTAAAGCTAGAGGATAGAGAAGGATAGAGAAGGACATTTCTATCAGCCAGCAGAACTGTCACGTTATGATGTTTTCACACACAGCCAAAAATAATTGTGTTGATGAGGCTATTCATTTTCGCCTCCTTAGGGGTGAATTGCTGTTTAACAGGGTAATGGCTGTTGACTTGCCACACAGACAAAGACCACAGAGCCACATGTTGAACCTAAATGGCTGACATCCAACAGAAAGTCGAGAGATTCTGTTTTCCTGTAGAGAAGCTAAACTATTGTGTCAGCGTGATTTTTATTTATTTTTTCAAAGAACTTTTCAGGAACAATGAACCGCTGCCTTTGTCTGCGTATATAATTAGCTCTTCTGTATAGTGGCTAGAGCATGACATTAACACTGCTTGGTATATGTGTTTGATCACCAGTGGGAGCACCCACTCTAAAAATGTATGAACTCTCAGTACTACAAGGCACTTTGGTTTCAAGAACTGCTAAATGGCATATGTCACACACGGGTATGCACTACATCAAATAGTAAGTGCAGTAAGTGGATTTTTAAAAGCCGTTCATTACCGAGCCATTGGGAACTTTTTTTCATAAACTTCATCAAGAGTATGTCTGTGTGAAACAACATTTGTCAGACTGCAATAGCCGCCTGACAAAATGTTCTATTTTGTCATACATTATAGATTTTTATCGCTAGCAGCCTGGAACTTTCCATCACTTCCTACTTTTCAGAAACCATGAGGTTGTGGAATTATCTTCAGTTTAATTTTCCACTGTATGAAGAGAAAAATAAACAGTTAGCAGTTAAGTTTCTCTAACCGTTCTCTTGCCATTTGTTTTCCCTGTTTGTTGTTTAGCGCTGGCTAATGCTCCAGGGTGAAGTTGCCTTTAGCCTTTAGCTGTCAACTTTGGAGGCTGCTCAGCCTGGCTTGCTGATCCTAACCCTAACCAGCCTGGCAACCAAGTTGACGGCTGAAGGCAACTTCACCCCTGAAGGCATTTAAACAGCCCCTCCGGCAACCTCTTGATCTCAAAGCGCTTCCCTGAAAAGGAAAATGACATATGCAGTTTCCCCACCAACCACAGTCTCCGTCAAAAAGAGCTTCATCTGTGCAAAAGGTGCAGCCACGCTGCTTCCAGTGATGTCAAACACACCGTGTGACTAAATCATTGGTTTTCCTGGTAAAATGGGAGTAACAGCTAATTATGCAGACAGCTGGCACAACCAGTCCAGACCCTGATTAACCTGCTGCACATGTGAGACTTACCATGATTGGTGTGATCTGCATATGCTACTTTGTTTTTCAGGAGGAATTTTGAAAATGATTGAGATCATGAGGTCACCGGAGCATTGCTAGCTCCTCCTAAAAGTTCCCAGCACTCGGATTCTGGTATTCAGCATTTGGATTTCACTCAGATTTCACCCCCCGAGCAGGGCCGTAATTAGGTTCTGGGAAGGTTTTTTTTGGAACCGTGTCGTAGCCTGCAGGAACTGGAAACCTGTGAACCTGTGAAATAGAATTCACCGTGTGGCGCACCTTGCCACAGTCAAAAAGGGCTTTTAATGAGAGGACCTCCAAATGATGGTAGATTGCCTGGGTAAAGTGGTTGGTGGAATATACAAATTCACCAGCCACATTACAAATTGACCAATTACGAGGCTGGCGGCTAGTGTTAATTTCCCACCCCGCTGTGTGTGTTTATTTGCCGATGCACCTTCGCCGTGGCCAAGGTGATTAGCGAGTCAGATGTCTTGGGAAAACAGCTGCTGCGCCGCGACGCCGGGTTCAAAATGGTGCTGCTGTACAAGAAGATCGAGATCAGGTAATCCACGCGGGCCGAGGGCGTCTTGCAGTTCAAACAGTGGGGTGGAGGGGTGGAGGTGGAGCGGGACGAAAAGTAGGATAGAATGGGTAGAAAATGAGAGGGAGACGGGGATGACATTTTACGACGAACGAGGCGGGCAGATGGGCGAGCGGGATAGAGGAATAGAAAGAGGGATCGAGACAGACTGAGGGTGAGGAGGACAAAGAGAGGCTGTTGACACAGTGCGGCGGTTCAGACTACAAGGAAAGAAGGACTGACAGAAACAGCGAGACAGATGGGATGAAATACTAAGACTCGGGAACGAGACAGCAAGACAGAGAGACTGAGAGGCCCTCCCTTGAAATCCCACCTCCCCGTCCACAGTGAATTAATTTAGATCAAAACCCTATCATGCCTTGTACTTTTGGTTTATTTCTGTAGCAAGACGCTTTTTGCTACATAACCTTTCACAGACTGCAGTGAGTCCCCAGCCGCTTCGATAAATAATCAATGAGCCTGAATTATGTAATAATATTCCAAAAGGGCTTCTCATTTTGGATTATTTTATTATTAAACTGAGATATTTCAAAGTTTTCCTGGGTGCTCAAGGGAGACGATATGACCACATTTGGTATGTACAGATACATGATAAATTACTTGTATCAGGTTGGAATTCTCCTGCTAATTCAAACGGTGGACATGGAGGACATGGTGGTAGAAGGCACTGCTAGTGACACAGTAATTGGGGGCTAAAGCCTAATTGGAAATTCTTGAGTACCTTCTCCATGGAGCACTAACTTTGCAAGCAATCACACTTTTTTTTTTTTTTTTTTAAGGGATTAAGTTACAGCCGGCTTGTCAGGCTGAAATCCTCCCTGAAACAGCTTGTAGTGATGTATTTTGCATTCCTGGCTGCATGTTGTTGTTGGTGGTGGTTTGTGCTTCTTATTCTCATGGATAACTGGTCAAACATAGGCAATGTGGCCTCATGTCAAGGTATTTCCATAAGGTGACCAGATTTCCGGGACCCAAACTGGGGATCTGATTATTTTCAATTTCTTTAGGATTACATCAAATATCAAATATGAAAAGAAGACAAGAGAAAATATCAATTTCGATCATTCTATATACAAGGCTTAGTATTAATAACTAGCATTTCGATGTAGTACAAGAATCAATGCAGGAGATTTAGAAGCAATAATAAATATTTATTTATTTATGCTTCACAAGAACAATAAAAATCAAAAGACAAATCAATCCCAAAATAAAATGCAAAGAGGAATGAAATAATTAATAAGAAACTAAGGAGAAAATGAAAAGGATGAACATAAATAAAAGTCAGAGATTATACATTTCTTGTTAATTTCTTGTGAAATTGCCTGTTTCTTTGTTTGTTTTTTACTGCTGCCATGCATAATGCTTGGTTACGTGGCTGGAGATGGATATATGGCTCAGAGGCAGTTGGAAACTTCCCAAGTCTGAGTTTGTTCATGGTTGATGATGTGTGTCACCGATGTAGGTCTATACTCGAAAAGCCCTACTTGTGCTTTTCGTTTGGTGTTGTATTAAGTCATAGTTTATGCCAGTTCACTGGATGTCACAAATGATCCAAAATGTCAGTGGTAGTCGAGGCAGTGGTGTTTTCTGTGTGTGATTGTGATACGGTAGCATTTGGTAATGTGGCCTGCATGGATTTTTGCCTTTGAAATTTCTGATGATGATGATGATGATGATGATGATCATAATCTACGAGGGTAAGTTGAGGTAATTACATAAAGCAGCAAGTAATATGACAAATGAATTGAATTTCCACAGGATTGCTGTAATTATAAGGATATTGGTTTATTTACTTACACTTATATCCTTTGCTCCTCTCACATATTGA